>PVKA01023109.1:0-36129 GCA_004027165.1 Ctenomys sociabilis | reverse complement strand
CGCTCTAGCCGCCTGGCATCACAGGGAAATGAAACAGGTGCTGTGGAACGAAGTTTTCCCTGGCTTCTCCAGGCGCTGTAGCTCACCGGGAGGGGCCCTACAGAAGACCACTGACCACCCCTGGGGACAGGTGATGCCACCTCCTACTTAGCATCCTGCCCTTCGGGGCCCTCCTGGCCCTCCAAGCAAGCTGTCTGCCTGGGGAGCCCGGGAGGGAGGGGGATTAGCCTGCTGCCAGCTTGGCCAGCACCTGTTGCCAACCCCAGCCCTGTAACTGGAGCTGGCGACGGAGGGGGCTTCAAGAACGACAGGTGGAATTTCTGCAACCAGCAAACCCCTCCCCCTGCTCCTCTACGGAATGGGTTTCTCCCTTCCCGCCTGGAGGAGAGCCCGCCCCCTACTCCCACGGTGTCAGCCAGTGCTCCTGCCCTGCAACTGCCGTGTCCCAGACTGCAGGGTCGGGCTGTCTACTGCCTTCAAGCCTCCAGAGCTCTGGTCCCTACCAGGGCAGGGTGTGCATGCGTTGGGGCGGTGGATGGGGTGGTTCTCGGTTAATGTTTTAATTGCATAAAAACTGGGAGCTCAGCTCCAGGCCAGTGGGGAGTCTGGGTTTGGCTGGCCGCCCGGTGTGGGCTAAATATAGCCCGGGACATCTGCAGGGAAGGGGAGGGGGGCCGACGGAGGTTCCACTCCCCCCACCTCCAGCCAAGGTGCCCTCATCTGTGCGGGCACCTTGGAGGAGGCGGGGATCCCTCAGCGCCAGAGGCAGGAGAGGGCTCGAGGCTGGGTACGGCTGGGAACTCGCCTGCCCAGAGGCAGACACCTGAGGTGAACCCCAAGGCTCGCACACTCGAGGGAAGAAGGGGCCCTGGCGGAGCCTCGGCCCCTCGGCATCTACGCTAGAGAGCTGCTTGAGGTCAGGCAGGGTGTGTGTCACTACGCCTACCGGCGGCGGGTGTCACGGTGACCCGCTCGGTGCCTGTGTGCTGTGTGCACACCTATCTTGGAGTGGCTTTCTCCCGGCCTCTCCTCCCACAGTGACCATGCCCTGGGTTCTATTGCGGGTCCCCAATCCTCTGTCCCTCTGTGCCTTGCCCCACAGTGAAACTCTTCAGTCCAGGAATCGAGACTTGAGAAGGGGAAGCTGCGGTGGGGAGTTCTCTGATCTCCAGTCACGGCAGGAAGTGGACAGGAGGGGACCAGAGGGGGGACCGTGAGTGAGTGGCAGGCAGGGAGGGAGGGCCTGACGACTCTGCCCACCGCGGGGCCCTTGGCCAGACCCCCCACATTCCAGCTCCGGGTGGGGAGAACTTGGGGGCCGGCTAGCTCCCCGGAGGCTGCAAACAATCTTCCTCACCCCTCCCAACTGTGAGAAAAAAGTCTTCCTGTCACGTGGATATCACTTCCTGTCCCACTGTGGTTCCTGGAATGTTTGTTGTTGGTTGTCATGGTGATAGCCGCCGTGGGCTCTTCCCCTGGTTCTTGTGGGAGACAGCTGCCCTTCCCCTCAAGGCCTGCATTTGGGAGGGGAACTTGGGGGGCCGAGTTGGGGGCCCTTTCAGGCTGAGTGTGTGTGGTCTCTGATGCCCCAGTTCCCCCAGGGGCTCCCAGACTTCTGTCTGTGGAAGGAGTCACAGCCACCCACTTAGACTGTCGGGAGACTGTGGCTGCGGCTGGCGCTGCTTGGCTGTGGTTGTGACAGTGTGAGAGACTGGCTTGGCTGCCCTGGCCCCTCTGGCCCAGATCCCTCTGCCTCCTCAGACACTTGCTTCAACTAGGCCTGGGACACAGGCCTGGAGTCCTAGCACTCTGGGAGGCTGGGGCAGGAGGGTGACAATTTTGAACTCTGCTTCGGCAATTTAGTGAGACCTCATCTCAAAACAAACAAAACAATGCCTGGGGCTGGAGCTCAGGCCCTGGGTTCAAGCCTCAGTACTGCAACAAATAGTATTGTTTTTCTTTTTCTTTTTTGTCTTTTTGAGACAGGGTCTCACAATGCAGTTCAGGCTGGTCTTAAGCTCACTTTGTAGCTCAGGCCGGTCTCGAACTCACAACAATCCTCTTGCCTCAGCCTCCCGAATGCTGGGATTACAGGCCTGCACCACCATGCCCGGCCAGTATTGTTTTTCTTTTTTTTTTTTGGTCTTTTTGAGACAGGGTCTCACTATGCAGTTCAGGCTGGCCTTAAGCTCACTTTGTAGCTCAGGCTGGTCTCGAACTCACAACAATCCTCCTGCCTCAGCCTCCCGAGTGCTGGGATTACAGGCATGTGCCACCATGCCCGGCTCAGTATTGTTTTCCTGAAGCAGGTCTTACTGTGTTGTCCAGGTTGCCCTTGAACTCATGTGTAACCCAGGCTGGCCTCCAACTCACAGCGATCCTTCTGCCTCAGCCTCCCTGAGTGCTGGGATCACAAAAGTAAGCCCACTGCACTCAGATTAAATAGTTTTAAAATTGACAACAAGTACCTTCCCATGGGAGTATCTATAGCTCCTTGGGGTTCAGGCTGCAGGTGGAAGGGCTCTCTAGAGTCCCTGCTGTGTGTTTTGGGGGTGGAGGGCTGTAGCTGGCTCTGTCCCCATCCTGCAGGGCCCCTTGTTTGCTGTGGACAGTGCTCCCTCCCAGTGGGGAGGACCGGCTGAGCTTCCCCTCTCTGTAGCCCCAGCCCAGGAGCCGGGTGTGGAGTAGGAAGTTCCCGGGGGTCCAGGGTGGGGGCGAGGGCGGGGTTCAATCTGACTCAGGCCTGCTCTGGGGTCTGAGCCAAAAGGATATCCTGATGGAGAGCTTAGGAGGGGGCTGTTCCTGGCTTCCCCGCAGAGATGGTCCCCCGGGAGGGACCTGGGAGGGGGCTGGTGGCCTAGGCCTGCTAGCAGTGTGCCTGGGAGGCAGAGAGGGGCCAAGCTAGGCAGTGGGTGGGGAGAGAGCCGCATGGCTGGGCCCTTCTCTGCAAACCCCCAAAGTGCCAGGCTTCCTGGATGGCTTCAGGGAGAGGCCAGGCGAGGGAGCAGCTGGCAAGGTGAGGGTGGGGAAAGCCCCATGCCAGGCTGGCGGCAGGGCGGAGGACGGTGGTTTCCAGGTGGGGGGTCCCCTTTGTTTCGAGCCCCCTCCAGACAGTGCCACCTCTGTGGTTTGTGCACTCCTGTGGTCCAGCTGTGGCCTGGGGCTCATCTCTTCCTCTTCCTGTTTTCTTCCTTCCCCGGGGCCTATGGGCCTAGGCCTGGTTGGCCCTGCCCTTTCACCTACTGTGCTTCCAAGGAAGACAGTGGTAGGTGCTGGCTGGATCCCTTGGCAGTCCTGGACCTCTGAGGTCCTGCATCCCAGGGACCCCATCTTCCTCCTGGAGCCAGTGCTGCCCTGGGTGTGGGGCTGTCCAGTCACTGCCCCTGCTGGTCACCCATGCGTGGCTGCTGACAATGTGGTTGCTGGGGACCAGGCAGCTCTGTGGAGCCAGAGCAGAAGCTGGGGCTTGAGAAGCTGGGGCTTGAGGGGGCCATAAAGTGGAGACATTAGCCTCTCGTGTGTGATGAGGCTGTGGGCGGTGATAGCACCAGTGTCCAGATGCTGTGTGTTATAATCCCAGCCCAGGAAGCTGAGGCAGGAGGATTGCTTCGTGTTCAAGGTGAGACCCTGTCTCAAAACACAGACAGACGAAAAGAACGCTGCACATCTGCCATGCTGTCCTCCATCCTGTCCCCCTGGGGGACTCAGGGTGTGCGCCTGATCATGTCCCCCAGCCCCTGTGGCCGTCATCAGCCCTCCTCAGCAGCCTCTTTTTGGCACAGGGCTGGGCTCACTGGGAACTCAGAGCTGTGAGACCATGGCTTGAAGGCCCGGAGTAAGGGAGTAGTGGTCAGCGCCACCCCAGCCGCTGCGGGTGGGAGCCAGGGGCCTGTGGCTTTCTGTGCACGGTGTGTTTTCCTAAAGTTTATAAATAGTTCCATCCCTCTGTGCCTGGCCAGCCAGGCCGGGTCCTGGCAGGACAGGGGTCCTAGGAGGCTGTGCTCCATTTCTGCTGAGGCTGGAGCCCTAGGAGCCCAGCATGGCAGCATTTGCATGTGGCTCACTGGCTGCCCTGGAGCACTTTGGGAGCCCTGTCCCTGGTTCTCTGCTGGCTGGGGAACCTTTGTTTTGGGGGCCCTGGCTCCTCTCCCCAAAGGACAGGGAGGAAATGGGCTAGTTCTCTTCCCCTTCCCTCACCAGATCCAAAGGTTTCCCTTTTTTGGTTTGTGAAATATAAGAAGAGAATTTGGGAAAGGGTTGTGGTCAGGCCTCCACCCACACCCCAATATCCCTCCCCTGCGCCCCTACTCCGCCCCCTCCTCCGAAGAGGGGAAGTACCGTGGACCACAGCAGTTTTCGCCCAACCTTGGTGGGGAGAGGCTGGGAGACGAGGTGCAAGCCTTCCCTGCACCAGGCCCTGCATGGCTATGACAGGCATGGAAATAGATGCAAAGGGAGGTGTGACAACTTGCCGAAGGTCACCCAGAGTGGCAGAGCTGAGATTTGAACCTTCAGCCCTCTGGGTTTTTCTCCCATCTTTTCCATCCAGGCAACTTGCCCTTTTCTCTGGAGGGGTGGCTCTAGGGTATCATGGATGGGCAGCTGGGATGCCTGATGCTGCAGCAGTGATCCTGGCAGCCTTTTTGGGTGAGAGGCCCAGGCAAGCAGGCATTCCAGCCCCCAACCTTTTCTACTCAGCTCAGTGCACTGGAGGTGTGGGCCTGTGGTTTTTTTTCTCTCTTTCAAGGGAGGGTGCCCGGCCCTGGGCAGTGGGGGTGGTGGCACAGGGTGGAGGCTGGCTGTGGGTAGTTTGTTTTCCCTTTCTCTGGTGCTGCTTTCAGTTCTCTGAAGGGGCCTTCTCTCCCCCGGGTGCAGGGCTTGGGGCCCTGGTGACTCCGTGAAGGTCCTGGCTCCCAGAGGACTGGCTGAGGCAGGGCCTCTGCTCCTTCAGCCCTGCCCCCAGCGTCCCTGCACAGCCGTCCCTGTTCCCTGGTCACCCTGGCCCTCAGCCCGTTTCTGTGACCTTTGCACCACCCTCAGCTCAGGGTCCTCCTCCCAGGGAGGCAGTCTCTGTGCCAGAAGTTTGCAGAGACCTGGGTTAGGCTACCAGCCTTAGAGGCTCTTGAGCCCCTCCCTGGGTGTGGGTGTGTCGGAAGTGTCTAGTGTGATCCAGTTTCGAATTTTTAGGGCCAGAGTTGAAGCGTTCATTTTTCAGTCCTAGGGACTGAACCTAGGGCCTTCACAGGCAACTATATCCCACCAGTGTTTTATTGTTTCTTTTGGGATAAGATTTCACCAATTTGACCAGGCTAGCCTTGAACTTGTGATCTTCCTGCCTCAGCCTCCCCAGTAACCAAGAACTAGAGAGTAGGATCTGGGGTGAATAGGTTCGCTGGCTAAGGGAGCTTCCCGGCCGGAGGAAGGCGAGCCTGTGTGCTGCTGGGCACCAGGATCCCAGCAACAGAGAGCAGGGCCAGGGCCGGCCTGGTGCTCAGTGAGCATTAGAAACTGGCTGTGGCTAGGTGCATCAGGGCTCGCCTGTAATCAATCGAAGCACTCATGAGGCTGAGGCAGGCCTTTGAGGCCAGCTGAGTTACAGCCTGCGTGAACTACAGGGTGAGACCTTGCCTGGAAGAAAAAAAGAAATGATGGTCACGTGGGGCGTGTGTGCACAGGGCGTGCACCGTGCCCCGATGTGTGGAGATGCCCCTGGCTCTCCACACTCCGGCTGGCTCTGCTGCAGACTGCATGCATGCGTGCCGGCGTGCGTGCGTGTGCGTGTGTGTGCGCGCGTGCCTTCTAGGCCAGCTCCTCCTGCGCACCCCTAGCTGGGTTCCCATTGTGTGGGCCCCTGCGGGGTTGGGTGGGGGAGAGGGCAGCAGCTGGAGTGGTGGGCGGAGCCCGAGGCTCTGACGTCACTCTCCGCAGGGAGTGTGAGCGCGCTTAGAGGGGAGTAGCAGAATCGCTGAGGTTGTAGAAGTCGGGAAATCTTCGAACCCCGGCTCCCGAGCCAGGGCCCGTGCCCCCTCAGCCTGTCATCCCGAGCAGGCTGGCGGGCTGGGCCAGGTGGGCCCGGAAGTCCCGACCTCTTCCCCCAGGTCTGGCTGGGAGCTCCGCACTCAATGTCTGGCCTGTCCCTAGTCCTTGGCTCCTCATCAGGCTTAGAGCCGGGGGCCTGGGCCTTCTGAGGGTCGGGGGCAGGGATGGCCTGTATTTTGACTTTCTATGGTTATTAGATTTTCTTATTTTTAGGACTGGGGTTTCCACTCAAGGCCTTCGTGCTGAGCCAGGCTCCAGCCCTTTGTATTTATTTATGTTTAAACAACAAAGGTCTCACTAAGCTGTCAGTATGGGATTTGAACAGGAGTGCACTACCATGCTGGGACAGCCCCCCTTGTTTGTCTGCTGCTGCTGCTATTTTTAAGACAGGGTCTAGCTATATAATATAGCTCAGGCTGGTCTCCAACTCACTGTGTGGTGCAGGCTGACCTTGAGCTCCTGGTGATCCTCCTGCCTCAGCCTCCCAAGTGCTGGTATGACTGGTGTGCATCACCAGGTCGGGCATGGTTTTCATAATTCACGCTATGTAATTAATGTTTCAAAAAAATCCACCCATGTAAGTATACAGTTCAATGGTTTTAGTATATCCACAGCGTTCTGTAGCTGTCTCCAATTGTAAAGCTTTCACCCCCCAAAGAATTCACATATCCCCAGCAGCTACCTCCCGTTTCTCTCGAGCTAGTGGCAGCCCCTGGTTGGTAACAGCAGAGCTACAATCTGTACAGATTGGCCTGTCCTGGGCATTGCATAGAAATGAAACTGCACATAGAAATGAAACTGCACAGTGTGCATTGTATTCAAGGTACCTTTTTGGGTGAATAATATTCCACTGTATGGACATACAATATTTTATTTATCCATTCATCAGTTAATGGACAGTTTGTTTGGTTTGGCTTTTTGGCTGTCATGTGCAGTGCCTTGCTGGACATTTATGTGCAGGCCTTTTTGTATACTCTGGGCTGGCACATGCTCTGCCAGCCCCCCAGCCCCACCCCGTGGAACTCTTGTTGATTTATTTTTTTTTTTGGTGGAACCGGGTATTAAACTCGGACCCTTGTACTTGCCAGGAAAGCGCTTATTCTACTGAGCCATCTCCCCAGCCTCTTGTTGATTTATTTTTTTGTGGTACCAGGGATCGAACTCAGGACCTTGTGTTTGCCAGGCAAGCACTTATTCACTGAGCTATCTATCTGGCTCTCTTGTTGATTTAGCACTTCTCTCTCTTAGGACTGGCCTTGCTGGGTCCTGTCCTAACCATTTGAGGAGCTGCCAGACTTTTCCAAAGCAGCTTGCTATTCTGTGTCCCACCAGCGGTGCTCAGAGATCCTGGCTTCCTCACATCGTTGCCAGTACCTGTTTTATTTTTATTTATTTATTTTGGTGGAACCAGGGATTGAACTCAGGCCCTTGTGCTTGCCAGGGAAGTGCTTATTCTCCTGAGCCATCTCCCCGGCCCTTTCTGTTCTTTTGTAGCTGCCTCCAATTGTAAAGATTTCACCCCTCCCCCAAAGAATCCACATAGCCCCAGCAGCTACCTTCCGTTTCTCTCGAGCTAGTGGCAGCCCTTAGTGCGTGTTACTTGGGGGGAGAAGGAAGAGAGGGACACATACAGTGTTGGGAGGAGCTCAATGTGGTGTTTATAGGTCACAAATTTTTTTTGTGGCTGCTCAACCCACCCTGGGAGGCAGGGCTGGCCCAGTGTGTCTGGTCCCTGGGCACTTGCCTAAGCAGATGCCCTAAGCAGATGCTTTAGACTGCTGAGCTAGCTCACCAGCCCTGGTCATGAATTTTGTACGTATCTCTCTTCTTTCATCATGTACCATATGTGTATAAAATGCCTGTTACACATCTATTTTTTTTTTTTTTTTTTTGGTCTTTTTTTAGACAGGGTCTCACAATGCAGTTCAGGCTAACCTTAAGCTCACTTTGTAGCTCAGGCTGGTCTCGAACTCACAACAATCCTCCTGCCTCAGCCTCCCGAATGCTGGGATTACAGGCCTGCGCCACCACGCCTGGCCACATCCATTCTTTTATGTTTTGGCTTTCTTGAGACAGGATCTCACTAAGTAGTCTAAGGTGGCTTTGAACTCACCTTGTCACCTAGGCAGAACATGAACTTGTGGCGATCCCCACCTCAGCCTCCTGAGTGCTGGGATTGCAGTTTATCTGTCTACTTCTGCATAACTACATTAGAATAAATTGGAAGCATCTCTATGAGTGTATGTCTCATTCCCGTGCTCTGCTGTGTCCTGAAATCTCTGGGCTTCTCGAGCTGCCTCTGTCTACCTCTTGGTGTTATCTATGCATCCTCCACCCAGTTCAAACAGGACGTGGTGCTGTGTACCCTGCTTGGGGGGGCAGTGTCTGGCCTTTCTTCCCCTGCCTGTCCACCCATTCTGAGTGCATCCTCACTTCCCTCTTGCCCTTCCTTGTGGGGTGGGCAACCTCCATCCTACTGGACACGCTGCCTCCTGTGGACCAGCCCGGCCACAGTCATGCAGTGTTGATGTGCCTGGTTTCCATTTCCCTCTCCAGCTGTGTGCAAGCAGCCCTGACCCATCTGGGGTACTGGGGCTTGGATTTGGGGGGGAAGTGCTGTAAGCCAGGCCCCCAGCTGAAGGAGTCACTTTTCTGAGAAGTGCCAGTGCTTTAGGGAAGCAGCTTTTCCTCCCTCCCTTCTCGAGGGGAAGGCTCTCCCGCCTTGACCTCAGGTAACCCGCACTGGGTGGTGGGGCAGGAGCTTGCTGCCTCCCTTCATGGTCTGGCCCTCAGGTGGCACAGGCACCCTCTCCCCAGGGGTGCTGGGTAAGAGGCTCTTGGTGCTCAGGCTGTGTCCTCAAGCCAGCCTGGCTGTGTTCTCCCACCACTGCCAGCTGAGTCTGGGCCCTGCTTCCAGGCTGGCTCTGCCAGCAGGCACAGTGCCAGCCATCTGCTCAGCTGGGTGCCACGGGAAAATCTCTGGCCGCCCAGGTTGGGGTGCTTTGTGGGAATCCCGTGCCTCTGTGGCCGCTCACCTGTCTTCCCTCTTTCTGCAGCACCATGGGACATGGCTCCCCAAGCCACCTCACCGCCGGGGCTCATCTAGGAGTGGTGTCCCTTGTGTTACCCTGAGGACAGCTCTGGACCTTCCTGAGAAAGTGCCATCTCACAGAACCACTCCACATAGACCTGCTCTTGGGACATCCTGCAGCCCAGTGGCCCCAGCACTGTGAGGGCTCCCGGAGGCCACACCCAGCTTGGTGACCTTGGAGAGCAGCTGCAGGACGGAAGGGGGGAGGCCGAGCCCCAGGCCCCCACTGGGCTCAGGCCCCATGCCCCGACAAGGGGCGGCCTGAAGCCCCCCACAGCCCGACTGGACTGTCCATTTGCCCTTCTGACTGTGGCTTCCTGGCATGGCCAGCAACAGCAGCTCCTGCCCAACACCTGGGGGCGGACACCTCAGTGGGTATCCAGTGCCCCCCTACGCCTTCTTCTTCCCCCCCATGCTGGGTGGACTGTCGCCACCAGGCGCCCTGACCACACTGCCACACCAGCTTCCCGTGAGCGGATACAGCACCCCATCCCCAGCCAGTAAGTGTGGGTGTGGGGGACCTGGGGGCACCGGCCAACTGGCTGTGTGTGCCCAGATGCGATACGGTGGGTGAGGGAGAAAGCAGCCGTGTCTGATGTGGGGGTGGCAAGGGCGCCTTGAAGGGCCTTCCAGGGCCTTATAAATAGCTTCAGGTACGGCAGAGGCCTAGGTAGGTGGTAAACAAACCTCTCGAGGTTTGTGGAAATGACAGCTGTACCAAGGAGCAGGCAATCGAGGCCACCACACCAGTGCCATCCTGCCTGGGCTTCCCAAGGAGAGGGAGAAAGGACGGGAGAGACAGCCGCCTGAGCCGCTCCTCCCCCACCAGGCTGCCCTGCGACTGGGTGCCATGGCCCTGGTGGGGCACTCAGCCTGTGCTCCGGACTTGGCAGTGCCTGGTGGTTGTTTCTGCCCTATGCCCTGGGGTCATCTGTTGGCCGGTCGGGGGCTCTGGAGCCTGCCTTGGCTGGCCAGGCCAGGTAGTGGGAGGTGGCGGCAGCGCTGGCCAGCTGGCAGTGGCCAGGCCTGGGGCCTGCCAGGCCGCTTACAGTAACTCTGGCCCCCAGGGCCCAGCTGGGCTCCAGGCCAGAGCCGGGAGGAGGGAGCCTGGCCTGGCTGGGAATGAGAGGGGGTGGAAGCCGCAGAACAGGCCGCTGCGGGCGGGACTGCGGTCAGCTGCTGACCTGGGGAACGCGTCCACCTCTTTAGGGCCTGAGTGCCCGGCCCTGCCTGGGCACCCAACGTGCCCCACATAGCTGCAGCCAGTGCTGGGCACGGTCACCCTGTGTGCCAGCCCGGCGGGGTCAGTACCCCTTCTTCGTGTGGGGGCAGCACTGTCCCCAGAGCCAGGGAGTCTCTTTGTCCCCAGAGCAGGTCCTGGCCAGCCGCCTTGCCGCCCGCCCTGGCCTACTGCCCACTGCCACCGCTGCTTCCTGGCTCACTGCCTCTGGCTGGGCCGCAGCCCCTTCCCTCCCAGGTCCAACCAGATGCCAGGTGTGGAAACTGTGTGTCCATGCTCCCTGGGTCCCTTGCTCTTGAAACCCTGGCTGAAAACAGGCAGATGCTGCCTCAATTTCCCCAGGGGCAGTGTCTCCTTCCTCTTGCGATGCTGCATTCTCCTCTGCAGCCCGCACAGGACTCCGGGAGCCCTGATTCAGGTCTGGTCCAGTCTGCGCTGGGATGGGGTGCAGGGTTGCTGGGTAGTAAGTAGGTACATCTGGCACTTGAAGCGAGCAGGATTTATGTTCTGGTTCCAGAGCTGAGGCGTTGTCTGCTACCTGCTGGGGTGAGATCTTATTTGGCAGCTTGAACCCAGGGTCTTCATACTTGGAACCTACCCAGCTTTTTTTGTTTGTGACAAGATCTCACTGAGTTGCTCAGGGTGGGTTTCAACTTCTGATCTTTCTGGCTCAAGGTCCCGGGGTGCTGGGGTCTCAGGCCTGTGGTGTTACGCCTGGCGGGGTGGAAGTTTTACAGAAGGCAGGGCTCGGGCTCCGGATCCTGTGATAGGTCTGCGCACCACCTGTCCTTGCCCAGGTGGCAGGAAGAGAACAGCGGCTGGGCCCCACGTCCACTCTCCATGCCATGGGTGCAAATGGCTTCCCCGCCCCTGGGTGTTGCAAGGTCCTTCCTCTTTCTTGGAGGTGGTGGAGAGGGCTGCCCACCCCGCTGCCCACCCTGTAACCCTCTGCCTCAGGGTGGGGCACCCTGCAGAGCTAAAGCTGTCTCCCCCGCCCTGTGAGGCAATGCCTGCGGCCTTTGCTTTCCCAACCCCGCCCCCTTCCTAGTAAACGTCAACACTTTCTCTTCATACCCCCCCCAGCCTGGAGCCCAAAGGTGTGGCCCTGGGTCTGGGGCACAGCCCAGACCTCCTCGCACCTGCTCTGCTCCTGCTGCAGTTGGCCTGGGCTGGGCTGGGCACTTGCAGTTGCTAGAGAAGTGAGAAGTGAAGGCCTTTCACTCCTGTTCTTCCACCATCCCGTACATCTTTATTTCGTTTTAAAAGCTTTTTGGCAGTACTGGGACTCAAACTTGGTACCCTTACCACAGAGCTAAGCTCATGGGCCTTTTTAATTATTATTTATTTACTTATTTAGTGGAACCAGGGATTGAACTCAGGCCCTTACACTTGCCAGGGAAGCACTTACTCCACTGAGCCATCTCCCTGGCTTTTTTTCTTTTTGAGACAAAAATCTCACTCTGCAGTTCAGGCTGACCTGGAGCTCTCCCAGAGACCCTCCTGCCTCAGCCTCCAGAGTGCAGCGATTACAGACGTGCGCCACCATGCCTGGACTCCCATTGCCAGCTCAGTGTGCCCAGGGACGGGGCCAGCAGATCGAACCCTGGTCCCTGTGCTTACCTAATCAAGTGCTTAGTCAGCTGAGCTATTTCACTGGCCCTTAATTTTTTATTGAGACAGTCAAGTTGTTCAGAGAAAGCTCAAACTTATGGCCTCAGCCTCCCAGGAGCTTTGCTTGCAAATCTGTGCCACTGTACATGGTTCTTGCTGCCCTGTAAGGAGACGCCCTCCTCACCCTCGCGTCTTCCTAGGTAGGCAGGAGGCAGCTCCTCTGGTCACTGTGGGAAGGCTGGTCTCCCCTGGCGGCTGGGAGGGGAGGAGCCAGCGAACGTTCCCCCAGCGCCTGCGCAGCCGCAGCCGTTGGGTGTTTGCGGTGTTTACACGCAGTCTGGGACTGCACTCTGCACTGTGGGGCAGGGGTCAAGGTTGAGTGTCTGCAGAGCCAGGATTAATGGCTGCGTGCTGCAGTGACCTTGTTCCAGGCTTGTTCAGGGAGATTCAGTCCAGGGCTTGGGGGAGGGGGTGTCCTCTTGCTCCTGGGCTGGGGCATGATTTAAGGTGCAGGGTGGCTGAGGGGGCCATGCCCCTCAGGTTGTGGGAGGAGAGGGCATCAGTGTTTGTGGAAGGAGGTTTCGAGCCCTAGGAATTCCCTGTGATGTGGGCAGTGATGTGGGCAGCAGACTCAGCGGGAGCTGGCCACTGGTGCCACCTGCTGCACACTCTCTCTTGAGTGAATTTTTTCTTCTGTAAGACACTGGGGAGGCCGAGGCAGGACGACTACACGAGATGGAGGCCAGCCTGGGTAGCGAAATCCTGTCTCACAAAAAAAAAAAAAACAAGGTGGAGAGTTGCAAGGTCATCGGTGACCCCTAGACTGTGAGACGGGCCTGGAGAGGCCGTGGAGCATCTCTCTGGGTCCTTGACTTAATGTGTTTTACGAATTTCAATCCCTTCAGTGTGGGAGGGACCCCTACAGCCCCCTCTTGGTTTCCCAGGGGAGAGAGGGAGCTAAGAGTGGGCTACTCCGCCTTGCCAGTGTGGAAGCAGCCTGCTCTGGAGTGGAAGTCGCAGCTGTGTTCCTACTCTGTTTCAGTTGTGGGGTGGGGGCAGGGGAGCCCTGGGCCAGCAGCCGAGGGGCGGGAAGGGTGCGGAGTCCTGCTCCAGATTGTGGTCCGGTTTGCTGTGCAGGTTGGAGATGGTTAGGCCAGGCCCAGGAGATCCGGGTAAGAGTCTTGAGTAGGGGCTGGCAGGGGATAGGCGTCCCTTTTTTCTCTTGTACTTCCTCCTGCAGTAAGCTACTCTCCCTCCCTGGTGGGACCGGCTCAGCCCTGCCTCTCCTGGGGTCCAAAATACAGTTGGCCCAAGGAGGGGGCTCGAAGGGAATTGGGCCTTTATGTTTGATCTTACAGCGGGGATGCTGCATGCCCCCCAGGGGAAGGGCCTTGGGAAGAAAGCTCAGCCCATCATCCTCCCAGGCTGAGGCACTGTGCAGTGTCGGGGGATGTGTGCCCACTGGCTGCCCACCGAGGGGTGGCATCTGCAGAAACAGGAAGTGGCACCCCTGCCCAGACCATGGTGGATGGATCCTTCCCCACAGCCTGACACTGAGAGCACTTGGCTCTGGGAAGATGAGTAATGAAGTTGTGTCTGCACTTGGGCCTCCAGGCTGCTGGAGCCTGCATCAGACCAAAGGTGACCTGACCACTGTGCCCTGCCTGGGTGCAGCCTACGCCTCGGTCTCTGCCCTGGTGCCCTGAGGCTCCTAATCCTGGACAGGTGTCATGAGGCCAGCGACTCACTTGTTGCTGGCGGCCTCAAGGAGTCGCAGCTGTCTTGCAAGGACACTGATGAGGGGACAGGGTAAAGAATGGCCACACTGATGGCCACGGAATCCAGCACACAACTGGTGCCCACTCGGCCTCTGGGGCTCTTTGGGGAGCCTGCCTCACTTGGCACCGCCCACACCTGCTGAGGGCTGAGCCAGGTTGGGCACCACAAGCCCCTCTCTGCCCTGGCCACCAGTGCTCCCTGTTCCACTGGCCCTGCTCAAGTGTCCTTGCTGCTGCCCAGGACACCTCTCTGCTTCTGTTCCCTGGCTCTGGGAATTCTCACCATCCTTCAGGGAGCATCCTTAGGGATGCCTTTTCCCAGAACCTTTCTTTGAATGCCTGAGGTTGATTTAGTACTCACTTCTCTGCAGCAGGGCTCAGCCTCCCGTCCTACATGCAGGACAACCCTGGCCCCTCCTCCAGCCTCAGTGGCCAGCACCTACGCACTGGCCAGACCCGACCCCCACCTTGGCTCTCCTCCATCCGCCTGGTCTCTGTGATGTAGATAGCAGCTCTGCCATCCTCCTGCTGATTCTGCCTCTTCCTGCCGTACTGGGGATGGATCCCAGAGCCCTGTGCATCTCGGCAGGCGCGCTTCCATGTGGCTGGAACTTTTATTATTTATTCATTGTTTGAGACTAGGTCTGGTTACGTAGTCCCAGGCTTTTTGAACTCATTATGAAGGACAAGCTGGCCTGCCACTCAATTGGATCCTGTTGCCTCAGCTGAGTGCTGGGATGACAGGAGTGAACCGCCACCCCTAGCCCCCAGCCCTTTTATAAGAATCATATTAGGAGGGCCCAGGAGATAACTCAGCAGACTAAGGGCCTGCTTAGGCAAGTGCAGGGGCTGGGCTTCGATTCCTGGCACCACATGTTGTGCTGGCCATGCCCCAGCTGCACTGAGCATGCCAGAGTCCAGTGTACTGGTGCACACCTGTAATCCCAGTGCTGGGGAGGCCGAATACAGGAGGATCACTACGAGTTTGAGCTGCGCAGTGAGACCCTGCACAAAGTGTAAAAAAAATGAGTTGCATTTTGAGACAGTGTCCTGCTAAACTGTCAGAACATGTAGTTCTCCTGCCTGAGCCTCCCAAAGAGCCGAGCTTCCGTGTGTGCACCACCATGCCCAGCTGCTTCTGCCTCTGAGACATCCCCCAACTCTGCCTGTCACCACTTTGGGTTCCTGGGCCCGCCCTTCCGGCTTCCTGCACTCCTACGCAGTCCTTCATCCCATGGTCCACCCGCCACTCACCTGCCGGGTGGGTATTTCTGACACCCTGAATCAGATCTTGCCGCTCCTTCTCTTGGAGCACCCAGGTTGAAAGCCTGTGGGCTTCTGAGTGCCACCCTACTAGAGTGCAGCTGCTTCTGCCTCAGTCTGTTTCTCCACGCACTGTGCGCTTCTGGGTGTGCGGGGACAGTCTCACCCACCTCCAAGCCCCAGGACCGTCACACATTCTTTACTAGGACTGCATCCCTACTCTTGCTTGGCATGATTTCTAAATTTTACTTGTAGGGCTTTTCCGTGTCCTTTGAGCCTACGTTAATGCACCTTCAGAACATACAATACATGGGTTACAATACACTTTTCTGGGTGAAATGTGTCTATCTGTATTTGTATTTGCCCAGGGGCTTCTCATCTTTTCAAGAGCAGGCTCACTAGTTTGCTTAGAAGGCGCCCAGGAAGTGTCTATCCAGAGCCCCTTGGAGCCTAGGGGCTTTGACAGCTGAAAATTCTCGCGCTCCGCTACATGTGCAGTGGTGTCATCTTGGAGAATGCATCTGGCTTTGATTTCTTTGTGAAATCTCTGAGTAGCTGTGGGAATTTCCTGATGTCTGTGCAGAACCGGCCTCCTGGGATCTCCTTGGGTGTCCTGAGTTCCCATCCCTTCTCGGTATCGAGCGGGTAGTAAGATACCACGTCCTCTGGGGGATTCCCTCTTTCTGGCCACCTACCCACCCAACGCCTTTTCTTCCCCGGAACTAGACATCCCAGGCATCTCGTGGGCTTCCGGGAGGAAGTGGTCAGCAGAAAGGCTCGGCCGCCCCTTTTATCTCCGTGGGGCCGAACCGTGCGCGGTGCATCCCGGTTCCCGGAGGGGAGACACGGGGCGGGGCTTTGCGCGCCGGAAGCGCGCGGGGGCGGGGAGTAGGCCCCTTCTGCGGCTGTGTGCCAGCGGCGCCGCTCGGCTGGTTCCGGCGGGGTTGGGGGAGGCCCGAGTCACACATGATGTCACAGACAGTGACACAAGCCGGGTGTCTGGTTCCAACACCGCGCCCGGGCTGCACGACGTCCTGCGGCGCGCCGCGTCCGTGGCGCTCACGCCTGGCCGAGTGCTCCCGGGACCTGTGCTCCCGCGGGTGCGGTCCGCGGCTCGGAGGATGCGGGCCGCGCCGGGCCGGGTCTGGGGCCTGCGGGCGAGCCCCGCGGGCAGGCCGGCGAGCGGGTGTTGTCGCGGGCTGCGTTGGGTGGGTCACCCGGAGGTGAGGCGCCGCCGGGCGAGTTCAGCGAGAGTTCAGCCGCATGGCATTAGGCAAATGAGGCCTGGGCGGGTTGGGGGTGCGCCAGGGGAGGACGCCGGGACCACCGCACCTCTGTGGCCTCGCGGGGCTGGGCTGGTCCTCGTTTGGGGGCGGATGGCACTGGATGGGGCGACGCCCCTCTTCCGTCCTTGCTTTGCGCGTACCCTGATCTGCCCGCGCCGTCAGTTTGCGCACGGCGTCTCCTTCCGAGCCTGCCCCTCCGATCTCCGCCTCGAGGCGTCCTCGCTGGCGGGCTCCTCAAACCCCGTACCGCCTCTTCCCAAGGCGTCCTGGCGTTGCAGGGCCTGCAGCCCGACTAGGAAAGGGTTAAGCGGGGGCGGGGCCGGGGAGGGCGGGGCCGCTCGGGGTCTCCACCCCCACCCCGCCCGGAATCCTCGCGGCGGAGAAGCCCGGGAGCCCCAGCGGGCGGGAGGAAGTTCTCGGGGACCCACGCCCCCTCCGCCGGCCGATCCCGCCCCAGCTTGCGGACTTGGGCAGACGCCGGACTCTCGGACGCCGGAGCCTCGCGACGGGACCCCCTTCGAGGTGAAGCCGCCGCGTGCGGTGCCCCCGCCGGGCGTCCCCGGGGAGCGCTGAAGAACCCCTCCCTGCGCGCGCAACTTCTCGCGCCTACCGGAGACTCGGACGCGGCCCTGGGGCGGGGGCGCCTGCTGCCCGGGGCGCCGGTCGGGGCCAGGGACGTGGCCCTCGCCCCCGATGGCGTCGCCGGCGGAGTGAGGGGCAGCGCGCAGGATCTCCCCGCCCGGACTTTCGACTGCGCCGGGGGAGATGTATGAGAGCGTGGAAGTGGGGGGGCTCGCCCCCGCCCCCAATCCTTTCCTAGTGGTGGATTTTTATAACCAGAACCGGGCCTGTTTGCTCCCGGAAAAGGGGCTCCCGACCCCCGGCCCCTTCTCCACCCCGCTTCGGACGGCCCTTTGGAACGGCTCGAACCATTGTAGGTACTGGGCCAGCCTGCGCGCGGCTCTGGCAGGAGCTGGGTGGGGGCTGTCGGTCGACACTCGGGGCGCGACGTTCTCCACCTTGGGTCAGCTCTGACTGCAGCTTGGGGCCCTGCTGGGCAGCAGCCAACTCCGTAATCCCGGGGTGATTTTTTTTTTTTTTTTTTTTTTTTTCTGTTGGGGCAAGGAACTTTGTGGTTCTTCCTCTCAGGACACACTCGTGCGTCACCTTCCACTTTGCTGGGGGACATGAAGCCCAGACCTTGGCCCTAGGTTTGGGCGTCTTGTTCCCTTGCTTGCGTCTCGGAGCTGCACAGCGGGATGGAGTGGGGGGGCGGGTGAAGGACCAACCCGTAGGCTCTTCGGTTCCCAGGACAGGCTGTCGCTCCAGCCTCACTCCGCCAAGGCCTGGGGGAGCCTTCCTTCTGGGTGACAGCTACTGCTCCCAGCCCTGGACTTGGGTCTTCAAAGTGGGTGGCCGGGAGGGTGGCAGAAAGGGGCATCTGCAGACCTCGTCTGCCTCCTTGGCCAGCCTTTCCATCTCCAGGAGGGGCGCTGGTCCTCAGAGGTTCTGCGCCGAGCTCTTGGAGCTTTCTCCTCGGGCATGGAGGATAGTGCGTCCCCCTCCCCTAATGCTAATTGGTCTGCTCTCTGGGGGAGGAGTTTGCTTCTGGTGGGTGTGGGACTGCTCTGGAAATGAGGGTGCAACCCCTCCAAACTCCACCTCCTCTGAGTCCCTTTGTTACCTGTGCTGGAATGGATAGGGCCAGCCTGGTGCTGCCCCTAAAGGTGTCCCTACTGAGGACCGTGTGTTCTGGCAGCAGGGCACCTGCTTTTCCAGGAGGGAGGGCCTGGGTGCACACCTGGGCGTGTTGGTGCTGGGCAGGGAGGTCCTCGCACTGGTGTCTGGGAGGGCAGGTGCAGGGTTATTGTTAGGTGGCTCAGATTTCAAGTCCTGCCTGGCAAGGGCTCAGCTCTTCCCAGGAGGCCCCCACCCCACTTTCCTAGACCTGCTGCTGTCTGCCTGCTAGTGAGGAGGAAATGGGTTGACTGGGGAAGGCTAAAGATCCAAGGACTGGCCCCGCCCACAGCCCCTCTGGGTTCTTGGAGCCTTAGAGGGACAGAAGGCCACCTTCATCCTCCCATGGACACCTCACCCCCCTTTGCTATTGTCCTGGCTCCTGACCTCTGCCTTTGGGCAAAGTTGGCTAGGAGGCTGTGACTGGGAGGGAGGAGTTACTGTTCTCCGCTTTGGAAAAAGGCACACTGGAGTGTGCACTATTTGGCACTGAGGGAAGGGACCCTAACTCCCCAGGGATTACAGCAGGGCTTCCAGCTCCCCTTCCTCTGAGCCCTCTGGCCTCAGGTCTGCCTTTCCTTGTCCCCTGGGGACAGCTCAGCATTTCCTGGCTTGGAGCTCAGAGAACCTTGGAGAGGGGCCCGCAGCCCCTTTTCTGAACCCTGGACAGAGACAGGGATGCTTCAGCCAGGCCTGGGAGAGGTACAGCCTGAGCAGCCTGTGTGGGGGGTCTGGGGCTTGAGTGGCCTCTAGACTCAGTGTGGAGTGTGTGGGGCCAGAGTCATGGCCTTGGCAGGCACCCCTCACCAGGAAAGGCCCAGGGGTGGCTAGAGTCGCCTTGCAGCCCTCCCTCAGGCAGGTTGCACTCTCCCTGCCTCCACGATGTGAGGGAGAAAGCAGAAAGCGGAGCTTGGGGTCCCGCAGAGCCCATCTCAGTGCACTAAGGCCAGGGGTGTGCAAGATGTGGCTCTGCCTCCCTGCTCCCAGACGCCCAAGAATGCGAAGCACGTGGATGCTCTGTTGGGGGAGGGGAGGGTGATGCTTATGGGGGGCCATGGGGACCCCGAGCCTCCTGGGAAGAGGAAGGCCAGTGGGGGGACCTAGTTCTTTTCTTGTCCCTGGAGGGGATTTGCAGGGAGCTGGAGGGAGGGGTGCACTGGCTGGCCGGGGGCCCATCTGATTTCCTGCCAATCGCCTCCAGGAAATCGGCCCCTAGCAAGCATGCGGGGAGAGCTGGCCGCACCGCACCAGGGCGTAGGGACTCCCGCCCAGGGGGAGGGGAGGGGACACTGGGCTCCTGGGCCACATCCAGCCCTTTCTGGGCGCTGGAACTTTGAGCCAGGAAGGTGTGGTTCTTCTGTACTTGGAGCTTGAGCAGGAAGAAGAGAGATTTGCAGGCTGGAGCCTCTGTTGGGGTGGGGATGTGGCGGGGAGGGGCCATGCTGGAGCGACCTTCCTTCCCCTCCTCTCCCCTCCCATGTGTGCACAGCCACTTGGGGTCTGCACCCCTGCCCTGGCCTGGAGCTGCTGGCTGGAGGCCTGGGAAGGTGGGGACTGCTGGGATCAAAGGGCAGAGCAGGAAACCTCAGTGCCTGTTACCTGGGTGACAGGTGAGGAGGGGCGAGGTAGGGTGCTCACTGTAGAGGCCAGGAGGCTGCTTAGAGGGGTGAGGAGGCCTCACCTGGTGCACACTGGCCTGGGCCTTGGGGTCATCCCCCAGGTCCTGCCAAAACTTTTCAAAAGCACATTCCTTGGACTCCACCAGCACCCCCGGACTTGGCTCAGCCCTAGTGTGCTGTGGGCCTTTGTGCCTCCTGGGTGTCCCCATTTCTGGCCCCACTACTGTCTGGAATGCTGACCGACTGGAGCCCCCACCCCTTGTCCTTGACGCCCCCCCCAGACCAGATTGTCTATTGTTACTGCTTTTACGTCTTGGAAAAAGTTGGCACAACAAAGAGTTCCTTTGTGGCTTACCCTCTACCTCGGCCTGGCCTTCATCGGCAGCTGTTCCTGGCCTTTCTGCCTCTCTGTCTTTCAGGGAGGATGAGCTAAGGAATAGGGAAGATCCAGCCAGGGCTGCTAGATCATCAGGGTGGACGGGGATCGCCTCTGTAGGCCCAAGGGGTACCCAACAATTGCCCGCCTGTGGCAGGGACCAGCTACTGCAGAGCTGTTGAGTGAGGCTGAGTGGGCAGGTGATACCCAGGCCTGCAGGAGCCCTGAGAGCCCTGCCAAGGCTGCTGGCCTGGTTCCTGTTGCCAGCCGCCTGGCAGTCATGTGGTGTTTGCAGGTAAAGGGACAAGGATGCTGGCCTGGACTTGGTGGCTGCAGGAGTTGGCCTCTGAGGCTCTTGGGCTGTGGGTGCTGGAATGGGCTGGAAGGAGCCCGAAGCTGTGGGACACTCTGGCCTGTCTTTGGCCCCAGGCAAACGGCAGCAGCTTCTGGAGGTTGTTGGGTGGCCCACAGGGAATTTGGGGCACCCAGTTACAATTCTTTCCTGGCACCCTGCACCCCTGGTAGCCCAGGCCTGGGCTCAGAGAGCTCACCCAAGCCAGCCTAGGTCCACCAGGGGTGATGGGCAGAGGCCAGGCTCAGGGAGGCTTGACCCATGGCCTGCGGGAGGGATCACCCCTTCTGGCTGCCCTGTGGGAGCTGAATGGCAGGAGGGTGGGACCCGGATGTAGCCCTGAGGCTGGACAGACCCAGCATTGATGGGAACAGACCCCTTTTGTGGTGTCGCTTCCCCCACACGCGGGCACCCAGATGGTGGTGCCGGGGGCTCTTTGTCTCTGGGGGTCCCCTACTTACCTATCTCCCCTCTCCACAGTTGTGACTCTTCCCTAGTTGCCTGGGTGGGGGAGGGCCAGGGTTACTGAGGGGGGCGGAAGCCGAGGGGTGAGGGAGTGGCGGGTGCTGAGTATCCCCTTGACCCTAGTTTCCTCTGCCCTGGTTCCTACTCCTTCCCGCCTTCCTCTTCAAGCCTTAACTCCTTCCTGTCTTGGGGAATCCAGCCAGGGTGCCCCAACCAAGGCTTTGAGCCAGGCTGATCTCTGCCTTGCGCCCTCAAGCCCAGCTCTGCGTGTACTCACCACCCACCCACCCGATGGTTTCCTGGTGTGGAAAGTGGGGTCCCAGGGACATGGCTAGGAGTGATGGAAGGTGGGAAGGGGGCTGAGGGAACATCAGGAGGTCATGGGGCCGAACCTGGGTCTCAGTGGCCACCTTCCTCTTTCTTCAGCCATCGAGACCCAGAGCAGCAGCTCTGAAGAGATCGTGCCTAGCCCACCCTCGCCGCCACCCCTGCCGCGGATCTACAAGCCCTGCTTTGTCTGCCAGGACAAATCCTCAGGCTACCACTATGGGGTCAGTGCCTGCGAAGGCTGCAAGGTGAGCTGTGGGCCTTGTCCCTGGGAGGGCCATCTCCATCAGCCAGCGGCAGGCCCTGCTGCCTCAGCCCAAGTGTGCAGTCTGGGAGCAAGGAGTCCGTCCCCAGGCTGTGGCTCTTGTTTATTGGGGAGTTGGCAGCAGCCCCAGGAGGGGGACACCTGCTATCCGGCCTCCTGCATGATGAGCAGGGCATGCACCCGCTCTGCCACCACTGCCCAGGTTGCCATGGTGAGCTGGCTGCTGATGGCTCCTGGCGGGGACCTCAGTATGTCTGAGCCTTGCTGTGGCATACTGGCACAAGGTGGTTCGAGCAGACACCTTGCCCTGGCCTCATTTCATGTGCCCAGGCTGTGGGCTTGGGTGCCTGCGTGGGCAGCAGTGGCTCTGGGCCGGGTGTCTCCTTCCCCTGTCCCCAGAGCCACAGCCTCTACACTGGGTTCTTTGGGGTTGGGGCACGTGCTCTTCCCAGCTCATGGGGTTGTGGCACACACCTGTGAGCCAGCTGCGGGTTGGGGTGCAGGTGGGGGTCCTCAGTCCAAGGCCAGGCTGAGTGGCTTAACAAAACCCTGTCTGGAGACACCATAGAGGGTTAGTGGTACTCGGTGCTCCTGGTTCTCAGTCCTTGGTACCACCACCGAAAGAGCAGCCTCACTTGTGGGCTCTCGGCTCTGGGCCACCCCTTGGCCCAGAGCAGTCGTCATCCCCAATGGTGAGACAGGCGCGGGTGACACACGGGCCTCGGGCAGGATGCTGCTTCCTGCCTACTCCATCCTGCTTCCCCCCATGGCTGTCTGTCCTTTGTCTGTCTCTTGGGGTCACTCTGGCAGCCCAGATCTCCCCCGTTTGGTCCTTGCGCTCCACCAGGTTAGCGCCTGGCTCCTAGTGTGTGTGGGGGGCCCTTGTTCTGCTTTCACAGCCTCTTCCTGTGTTCCGGGCAGAGCTGTGTGTTCAAGGTGTCTGCTCCCTGCACCCAGGTGTCCCTGTTCTGATTCTCCAGCCCTGCTAAAGTCGTGTCCCCAAAAGATTGCACTGGAGAGTGAGGAGGCAGGTCCCGGGCTCCCTGTGAGGCCCTCCTCAGGGCAGTCACCACCTGGGTGGGTGACCAGCCAGCCACCAGACCTAGAAGCTTGATTCCTGCCTTCCACACCCAGGGCTTCTTCCGGCGCAGCATCCAGAAGAACATGGTGTACACTTGTCACCGGGACAAGAACTGCATCATTAACAAGGTGACCCGGAACCGCTGCCAGTACTGCCGGCTGCAGAAGTGCTTCGAAGTGGGCATGTCCAAGGAGTGTGAGTGCCATGGGGTGCAGGCGGGCCACCCTGAGGGCCCACAGAGTGTATGGCAGAGGCTGGCTGCAGGTGGCTGGCCGTGGGGCCACGTGTGGGGCCACGTGTGGGTCCATGTGCACACGCACGTACCATTGCATTGCATGCCCGGCTGTGTGCGTGTCTCTGCACCCTGTGGCTTCCTTGCAGGTCTGCTTGGCTTTGTGGCAGGGCTGGGAACTCTTAGGGACAGCGCTTCATTTTTTTTTTTTTTTTTTTTTTTTGGAACCAGGGTTTGAACTCAGGCCCTTGTGCTTGCCAGGCAAGCACTTATTCTATTGAGCTATCTCCCCGGCTCAGGGACAGCGCTTCAACCCAGGGCCATGCTTTGTACAAGCACCTGGAAGCCATTGTCTGAGGAAGCCTGTGGCCAGAGTAAATGGGGCTCCTTTGGGCTCAGGGTGTCCCCAGTGGGCCCAGCCAGAGCAGGGAGGGCGGGGAAGGGTGGCCAGACAGGGAGACCCTGTAGTGTTGAATCATGGGTGTTGCTGTGGTGACCGGTGATTGATGATGTCAGAGATAAATGACGCTGACAGACGCCTCCTTGTCTGCGTGGCCGTTGCCATGGAGTCTGAGCCTTGGGGGATGGGGTGAGAGAGGAGGCTGCAGGACCCCCCCCAGGCCTTTGTGGGGAGGGGAGTGGAGAGGAAGTGGGAGGGGGATGAGGGGAGAGATGGCTCTAACCAGAGCCCCATAAGGGGCTCAGGGAGAACCTGGGTGTGGACACTTGGAACGGGAGATGGGTGTGTGGCCCCAGCCCAGAGGGACTGGCATCCTGGGACCTGCAGGCTTCCTCTCTATTGGCTACCTTCAGCCCTTTTCACTGCAGAAGGACCAGGGTGGGGACCCCCTCTCTTCCCCGACCACAACTCCCCCATTCTCTCTCTCCTTCCCTCTCTGGCTGCTCTGTGCCCCGGAGCCGAGCAGCTGCCATTTCAATAGAATTAAAGCTTCCGAATGATAAACGTCTTGTCACAGCTGCAATTTTCTCTTCCCAAATTATCCCCCCTCTCCTTCTCCCTCTCCCTGCTCTCTCTGCACTTTATTGAATTTGCAGAATCGACATGAGTGATCTCCAAATTATGCCACCCCCCCCACCCCAGCCCCAGCCCCAGCCCCACCCCCATCCTCTCCTCGTCAGCATCCCCCACCATGGCCCATTGAGTGATTGTGTGTCTGGGATAATCGGCTGGTAACGACCCCATCGCTTCTTTAAAGCCGAGTGGTGTGTGTGGCTCAGTGCCCCTGGCGATTTGTCAGCTCTTGGCTGGTGCACCCAGAGATACTCTGACTGCCCCCCACTCTGGGCTGAGGAGCCCCACTAATGCCAGCTGCTCTGAGTCCGTCCCTGGGACTCCAGGGAGGCTGTTGTCTTGTTGGGAGGTGGGGGCGGGTATGTGCCAGCGGCCCTTCTTGCAGGGCAGGGGTGGCAGGAGACAGGAGGTGGACAGCCTGCAGGTTTCCTGCCTCAGCACCAGGCAGTGTGCAGGGATCCCTGGCAGGATCTGATGTGTGGGTCGGGACCTGGAGGGAGGATGCAATGTCACGCAGCCTATGCATGTATGTGTGCCTATGTGTGTGTGTTTGTGTGCATATGCACTGGGCAAGTGGCTGGACCTGGGTGGACACTGGCTGCCAGCCCTGACCACCCACCCACCCCTGTATTCCTCAGCTGTGCGGAACGACCGAAACAAGAAGAAGAAGGAGGCACCCAAGCCTGAGAGCTCGGAAAGCTGCACACTGACGCCCGAGGTCGGGGAGCTCATTGAGAAGGTGCGCAAAGCGCACCAGGAGACCTTCCCAGCACTCTGCCAGCTGGGCAAATACACTACGGTATGGCTGGTGGCAGGTGGGGGCACTGGTGGGCCCCCCTCAGCCATAGCACCCAGGCCTCCCCTCTCCTGCCTCCTGGGCCCACGGGCGAGGTGCTCACTCTCCTGCCCCCCAGAACAACAGCTCGGAGCAGCGAGTGTCCCTGGACATCGACCTGTGGGACAAGTTCAGCGAGCTGTCCACCAAATGCATCATCAAGACTGTGGAGTTCGCCAAGCAGCTGCCTGGCTTCACCACGCTCACCATCGCTGACCAGATCACGCTCCTCAAGGCCGCCTGCCTGGACATCTTGGTGCGTCCCTGCTGCCCTCCAGCTGCCCTCTGTGCATGGCCCTAGCGGCATCCGTGTCCACCCCGCTGCCCACCTTCACCTGGCCTTCCAGCGGCCACATCTGACTGTAGCAGTCGCCTGGCTGCTGGCTGGTCCTGAGTGCCCTACACCCAGTCCTGACACCTTCCCATGGGGTGACATACTTGGCAAATGCAGGTCACACAAGTGAGGGACAAGGGCTAGCCTCGGCCTGACATGGGAACCCTGACAGCCCGCAGGGCCGTGTCTCTGGACTGCTACAGAAGGGGTCCTTTCTAGAAGGAGGAGGCAGTGGGCCTGCTGCTAGGGCCACTGCTGCAGTTGGAGATGGCAGGCCGCACACTGGGGCGGGCGGGGCACCAGGGTTTCTGTCATCTGAACAGCAGCTTGGGCCACTTGTTCTCTTGAACACTTCTGAAGGGGATCCTGGGTTGGGTGTAGGGTGCAGCAGTGGGGTGCAGGTGCCTGAGCGAGGACAGCTTCCTGGAGTTGCTGTGCTTGCCTTCTGGACCTGGGCTCCCCTAACTCCCTGCTGGACTCAGGGTGACCTAGTTGTGTGCTGCATGCAGGGCTGTCACCCATGTGACTGATTAATTACAGTTGCACTCAGCTCAGATCCCTGGACACATTAACAGTGTCACCAGCTCTGGCCACCTGGGGCTGGTGCACCTTCAGTCACCTCGAGGTCCCA
The DNA here is from genome assembly GCA_004027165.1 of Ctenomys sociabilis. NCBI lineage: Eukaryota > Metazoa > Chordata > Mammalia > Rodentia > Ctenomyidae > Ctenomys > Ctenomys sociabilis. The sequence goes on along the minus strand of PVKA01023109.1, from coordinate 10,534 downwards.
TCCACAGCCAGGTCCCCTGGGGGGTACAGGCTGAGGGGCAGAGGTGGGGAACAAGCCCTGAGCTGCGCCCTACATCTCCAGATCCTGCGGATCTGCACGCGGTACACACCTGAGCAGGACACCATGACCTTCTCTGATGGGCTGACCCTGAACCGGACCCAGATGCACAATGCTGGCTTCGGCCCCCTCACTGACCTGGTCTTTGCCTTCGCCAACCAGCTGCTGCCCCTGGAGATGGATGATGCGGAGACTGGGCTGCTCAGCGCCATCTGCCTGATCTGTGGAGGTGGGCGGGGTCTGGGCGGGGCGTGGCCTGCACTGGGCTCCTGCCCCTGGGCAGCGCGCATGCAGGGGGTGAAGAGCCAGGCCTGGAGGATCAGATGCCTGTGTGCAGGCCCTGGCCTTGGGTACCCCTGGACAGATTGCCGAGCTTCTCTTGAGTCTGTTTTTGCCCAGTGAGAGCACAGCTTCTGCCCCATTAAGCCAGGTTAACATAGCATGGTTAACATTCTTTTGTTGGTATCGCGTTTTAAGATTTTATTTTTTGGTTTTCTGAGACAGGGTTTCACTACATAGTCCAAGATGGCCTTGAACTGTGTACTGAAGGTTGGCCTTGAACTCACAGCGACCTTCCTGCCTCAGCCTTCTGAGTACTGGAATGACAGGCCTTTATTGTGATAGCTATCTTGTTACTCAGGTGTCCTGAATAGTGAGGGTAGAAGGCAGCCAGCTGGACTCCTCCCTTTGCATACTAGGGTACCCCAACCCTGCAGGCTGTGGGGGCCTTGGGGCAGCCCCCACCTCTTTTTGTTAGCTTAAATCTTGTCTCCATCGGTGCCCCTGTCCCATCCCAATTTACGGCCTTGGGAAGCCTGGCCGGTGCAAGTGCGCCTCCCGGTGGCAGAGGCCGGGAGTGCAGCTGAATTGTGTCCCTGGCACCTAGACCGGCAAGACCTGGAGCAGCCAGAGAGAGTGGACCTGCTGCAGGAGCCTCTGCTTGAAGCCTTGAAGGTCTATGTGCGAAAGCGCAGGCCTAGCCGCCCCCACATGTTCCCTAAGATGCTCATGAAGATCACCGACCTGCGCAGCATCAGCGCCAAGGGTGAGCCTGATCCTGCCAGGCCCCCTCCTGTCCCCTTCTGTGCCTTTGGGTGGCACTTCAGAGTACTGCTCTGGAGCCAAGTTATGTGGGTATCTGGGGGTGTAGGTCACTTAGAGCTTTGAGCCTTAGCTCCCCACCCCAGGAGTGGGGACAGTGCTTTCTCTTGCTCTGGAGCTCTAGTGGGCCTGTGGCTAACGCAGCCCTCCTACTTCAGCCTCCCTGATCTGAGCTCCCAGGTGTCCAGTACCACGACCGGTTTGGTGATAGTACTTAGAGGCTTCTCACTCCTCTGCCCCTGCCCTGGGTTGAGGTGTACAGCAGCCAGAGCAGAGCCCGTGGCCCCGCCCTCGGCGACTCCCTGACCAGGCGTCCCTCCTGCAGGTGCCGAGCGCGTCATCACGCTGAAGATGGAGATCCCGGGCTCTATGCCACCGCTCATCCAGGAGATGCTGGAGAACTCCGAGGGCTTGGACACGCTGAGCGGACAGGCGGGGGGCGGGGGGCGGGATGGGGGCGGCCTCACCGCACCGCCCGGCAGCTGTAGCCCCAGCCTCAGCCCCAGCTCCAACAGAAGCAGCCCGGCCACCCACTCGCCGTGACCCTGGCCGTGATCATGACTGGTGGGACGCGGCCCTTGCTCCATGCTCTGGCTCCTCTGGCTTCCACCGACCACGTGACCCCAGCCGGCCCGGACCGGCCTGTCCACCCAGACAGACCTGGGACCTTCTGGGTGATGCTGATGATGGGAGGAGGCCTAGGCTGGCCCGCAGCGATGGTGACGGACTGCACTCTATGCAGCTGGGGCTGGTGGTGGTGGTGACTGCAGGGACGAGTGGACCCCACCGTCTGTGCCCACGTTCAGCACCAGCAGGCGGGGGGCCTGGCTCCCGCCCGAACTCACAAGCCATCGCTCCCCATTGGGGACCCCCTGCCTTGGTTGATGACAGAGGGGTGGCCGGGTAGGGGTCCCCCTGTACATACCCTGCCATACCAACCCCCAGGTATTAATTCTCGCTGGTTTTGTTTTTAAAGTTTTTTTTTTTTTTGGTTTTGATTTTTTTAAATAAGAATTTTCATTTTAAGCACATTTATACTGAAGGAATCTGTGCTGTGTATCGGGGGGGAACTGGACCCAGAGCTGGGTGGTGACCCGGGTGGAGGGGCTCCCTAGGGTTCTGCCCCATCCCTATCACGTTCCCCAGGCCCTTGTAGCCGCACTTCCTTGGTTCTCTTTAATACTGTGAAGTCCTCACTTTCGAGGCCTGCGCCCCCTTCTGCAGCTGAGCCCCCGGTGTGGGTGCCCCACAAGTCGCCCCTGCCCAAGACCAGGGGTGGGGCAGCCTGGGGCCTCACCATCCAAGGGGCCCGGCCCAGTCTCACAGCCACCAGCATCCAACGGGCCCCAAACACACACACACACACACACACACACACACACACGAACACACGCACACACTGTGGACAGCAAGCGGCCCACACGGCTGAGCCCACCTCAGCCCAGCCCCCCCACTAGTGCCCCCTCCTTGCCCCGCAGGCCGGGCCTGGAGGCCCCTCTCCCCTGCACCGGCCGGGGCACTGGCTCTGGCCCCCAAGCCTCCGAGCCCCGCCGTGCACCTGTTACTGTTGGACTTTCCACTGAGATCTACTGGATAAAGAATAAAGTTATATTTATTCTATTTCCTTGCCTGCCTCTGCCTCGGGGCTGCTGTCGGTCTGGGTGGGGGCTTCCCGGCAGGCTTGGGGCCCAGTGGCCAGTGCACCCTACTCCCAGCTGAGATACTGTACTTGGTACTTGGCTGATTTTGGGGGTGCACCGGGCGGGGGCCAGGCTCCCGGCAAGGGAGATTGCGGCGCCCCGGCCTCCGGGAGGTTGGGTTGCGGGATTGCACATTGCAAGGTTCAACCCAGGCCACATCCTTGCACGGGTCACACAGTTAATGCGGCCGGGGGCCCCGGAAGCGGCTCAGGGACAGGAGGTGGGGTGGTGGCGGCAGAGGAGGTGATCTGAGGGCTTCCTCAGGAGCTCCTGCCATTGCTCCTTCACCCGCCAGGGGGCAGCAGCTCCTCGCTTTCCCTGGCCGCACCGGACGTTCCTGCTATTAAATACCAACACCTGCTCTGCAAAACTTAAGCACAGAGGGCCGGGGAGATGGCTCAGTGGAATAAGCGCTTTCCTGGCAAGCGCAAGGGCATGAGTTCAAGCGATGGGCCTGCATCTGTGCTTCCAAAAATCAATTATGCTAACGGGTGCGGTGGTGCACACCTGTGATCCCAGCCCAGGGGAGACTGAGGCAGGAGGATCCCAAGAGTTCAAGACCGTTCTGTGCTGTGCTAGACAGAATGAGAACAAGACCTTGTCTCAGAAAACAAAAATGAGCCAGCATGGCGTTGCATGCTGGTTTATTTTTGTTTTCCCAGCTCCCTTTGAAGGCAGCTTGGGCTACAAAGTGAGTTCAAGGCCAGCCTGAGTAGGGAGACCTTGTCTCACACTCCCCCAAAACTCAGAACAACCAAAAACAATAACTGCCTTTTTAAAAAAAATGTATTTAGTAGGGGGTCTAACTAGCCTCACTGCACAGATCGGAATTATAGTGACCCCCCCTGTTTTCAGCCTCCCAAGCCCTGGGGCTATGGGCAGGAGCCACCACGCTCAGCCTCAATCGCCCCCTCAGCATGCCCGGCACACCGGGGATTGAACCTGGTCCCTTCATCTGCTTAAGCAGGTGCTTTAATCCACCAAGCTATCTGGCTGGCTCTTGTCATAATTGTCTTATAAAAGAGAAACATGAGAAGTGCTACTGGGCCACGAGTCTCAACACTCAGGACTGAATGCCAGGCATATGCTGTTGCACCACTGAGCTACATCGCCAACCCTTTTTATATTGAGATGGGGTCTTGCTAAATTGTTCAGGCTTGCCTAGAATTTATAACCCTCCAGTAGGGCCTCCCCAGTAGCTGAGATTACTACTGTGGCCCTCTCTGGTTCCAGCAATTTTTTTTGGCGGAACTGGGGATTGAACTCAGGTCCTTGCACTTGCAAGGGAAGCACTTCCCTGGCCCCTCCAGCAATTTTTATATTCTCATCATGGAAGGAAGATCTTGCTGTGCAGTTTGGGCTGCGATTGAATTTACCGTGTTGTGGGGTTGGGGAGATGGCTCAGTGGAATAAGCACTTCCCTGGCAAGTGCAAGGGCCTGAGTTCAATCCCTGGTCTCACACACACACACAGAAAAAAGAAAAGAATTTACTGTGTAGCCCAAGCTGCCCTTGACCACATAGTGATGTTCCTGCCTTGGCCCCCTGAGCCCTGGATTAACAGGTGTGAATTACAGGCATGCACCATCATGCCCAGCTCCACCAATTTTTAAAAAGAACATTCAAATTGCAAAAGAAGTACGAGGCATTCTGCACAAGACGTCCAGAACTCGGGCTGGGGAAATGGCTCAGCGGAATAAGCGCTTCCCTGGCAAGTGCAAAGTGCAATCCCTGGTTCTGCAAAAAACAAAAGTCCAGAACTCGAGTATGTGTGTGGACACCGAGCCAGGGCAGCCCTCCCTGTCCTGGAGGCAGGTCACATACAGTTCAGGAGCAGCATCTGGTCTCCAGGATACCAGAGTGAATAGCTGGGCTGGGGCTGAGGTGGTGGGTGCCCTCCAGGTGCTGGTGACCTGCTGCCCCTGGGCAGGCTGAAAGGCAGGTGACACTTGGAAGAGAGGAGGTGACACCTAGAGCCAGCAGGTGGAGGGCAGGCCGTGGCGAGGTGCTGGTGTCCTGGGGGTGGATCCCACAGCGATGGCCCAAGCAGCTTGGGAAGCTTGGGCGGCTTCGGCTGCATGTCGCCCTGCCTGACCGCTCACTTGGGTCGCCACGGCCCCTGGCTTCGTGCTGGCTTCTGCATGTTTCCACCGTGGGCCCTTCACTCTTGCCAGCCCCTGAGCCCCAGGGCTCCTCTGCAGGCAGCTTCCTGGCTCTGCCTGGCAGGATCATCACTCTCCCTTCGGACTGCCGCCTCCCATGGTTCTCTGTCTGTCCATGCTCACTGTAGCCCGTCATCCAGCAGGTGCAAGGGGGCAGCCTGGGTTCCTTCAGATGGAAAACCTTGAGACAAAGTGCACACCGGCCCTCAGGTCCTGGACTGTATGAAGAATGAATGCTTTTTAATATCAACCGTAGGTTGAAACTATACCAATCTGGATATTCTGCAGTGAAGGAAAGAGAACACTGAAACCCGGCTTTCTGCTTTGTCCAGGCGACTAACAGGAATACCTTCCACACCTAGCATATAGTAAGTGCTCAGCAATGTTTGTTGAATGAACACATCCGCAGCATGATACAGAACAAAGGACATCAGAGAAACAGAGGAGGTCCCCACAGGACACAGGGAGAGGAGCCCCAGGACCACAGTGGCTTTTACCAAACACCTCTGTGGGCCAGTGAGGGGAGATGGCACCATCACCCAGCAGCAGTGACTTGGTCTTCCTGGGACCACTGGCTTGGGGTGTGGGCCCTCAGGGGTGGCTTCTCCTAAAGCTTTTTGTTTCCTTAAAATGGGCCCAAAGGCAGCAGGCAGAATTCGATAGAGACTGAGGCAGAGGGATAGCTTGTAAGTTCAAGGCCTGCCTGAACTACCTAGTATGACTCTGTGTCAAAAATGAAAACCCAAACCAGAACCAAACCAAAACAACCTGAAGGTAACGGGCAGCACTAGCCCACGGAGCTTCGGGCTGCAGAGAGGACGACTGGCTAGGCAAAGCTCAGCACCCCTGGCTGGCAGAGCTGGAAGCAGAAGTGCACCATTGGGTCAGGAGCCGGGAGAAACGGGCAGCCGGCTCTGCCCTGGGGCGTGGCAGGCGGCGGCTGAGGGGAGTAGAACAGGAGAGGACCGGACTGGCTCTGAAGTAGCCCTGGGCTGCGGTGACAAGGCCGCAGTCTCTGCCACTTGGCCCTGGGATCTCGCTGCGGAGCGCGGAAGGAGGGCCAGAGAGGAGCGACGAGGATCTCGATTTCAGGGGGCTGCAGGTGGCTTTGAAGGCAGCCAGGGGCCTGTTTGTCTTGGGGGTCTCCTGAGCTTGTCATAGAATGCGGGACAGCAGTGGGGAGAGGTGAAGACAGAGCCCCACCCAGGCCCCCAAGGACCTGAGCGCCCCGTTGGAGAAGAGCACACGCCCCCAAGGGAGGCGCCACCTCTCCGGCTCACTGCTGCGTGCTGAGACCCGAAGGGAGCCCCGTGCACACACAGACACGCACACATGGGGCTTCCTCCTATGTGTGCACGAACTGCCGGTCGGGTCGTCCGGGCGCGATGCACGCGCGCAGGCGCCCACACTGTACACATGCACACACGGGCTCACAGCACGGACGCGGCTCACGGGGGACACGGCGTCGGGGCGCAGAGCTCCCCGCAGCACAGGTGCACGCGCCCACGCGGGCAGAGCCGGCGCTGGCGTCGTTGGTCCCCGTCTGGCCCGCTCGCTTCCCGCGGCTCCCTCGAAGTCCAGGGGTTCTGGCTACCCCGCCGCGCGTCCTCGCCTCGGGCACCGGCCTGGGCACCGCGCTCGCCTGGGTTGGTGTCGCGGCTAGATGGCCAGGTCGCGGCGCGCGGCGGCCATGGACGCCTTGCTGCGGGCGCTGCTGGCGTCGCCGTCAGCGTCGCGCGCGCTGTGAGCGTAGGCGGGCGGGGCGTCGGCGTCGGGGTCCGGGTCGGGGGCCCCGCGAGAGGCCGGGCTCCGCGCTGCCCGGGCCGGCGATAGCAGCATGCGCGTGTCCCCCAGGCCGGCGTTGCCGGCGCGCGCGCGGCCCTTCCACAGCAGGTGGCCCAGCTCGGCTACGCTGAGCAGCGCGGACAGCAGCCCCACGGCGAAGTAGAAGAGCACGAACACCGTCTTCTCGGTGGGGCGGCTCACGAAGCAGTCGACCGTGTGCGGGCACGGGGCGCCGCTGCACGCGAAACGCGGGGCCACGCGGAAGCCGTAGAGCAGCGCTTGGCCGCCCAGCGAGGCCACCTCGGCGCCCAGGCGCAGCGCCACGCTCAGCAGGTAGCAGCGGCGCGCGCTCAGGCTCGGGGGCCCCGCCGTCCCCGCCGTCCCCGGGGGCCCGGCCGCCTGCTTGCCCGCCTGGTGCCGGGCGTAGATGACGAAGAGCACGGGCGGCGCCGACAGCAGCAGGATGTGGAAGAGCCAGAAGCGGTAGTGCGACACCGGGAAAGCGCGGTCGTAGCAGGTCTGGCGGCAGCCGGGCTGCAGCGTGTTGCACACGAACTCCTCCTGCTCGTCCTCGAACACGGCGCCGCCCACAGTGGCCAGCACCAGGATGCGGAAGATCAGCATGACCACCAGCCACAGGCGGCCCAGCAGCGGCGACTGCAGCTGCACGGCATCCAGCAGCGAGCCCAGGAAGGCCCACTCGGCCATGGCGGGGGCGCTGGGGGAGGGCGGGCGGGCAGTCAGGGGTCCGGCCCGGCCCGCAGGCCTCGTGTCCCCAAACCTTGGGGCAGGGAGCCTGGTACCCGCCTGACGCCTCGGGCCGTCTTCCTCCAGGTTCCTGATCCCGGGGGAGGCCAGCTGGACTTTGGGAGACCCAGAAGACCCCAAGTGTCACGCCCTTCTGCCTGAACTCAGGACCCGGCTCACACGGAGGTGGCCTCTGTTCCTCGGCCCAGGAGGGGAGCCTCGTCGTGCCCTGGCTCCCACCCTCTCCCACAGGTCCCGGCAGGGCCCCAACACCCCTAGACCCTCAGCCGACCCCACTCACCCTGGGCCGGCTCTGGGCCTTCAAGGCGCGGTGCGGGAGCCGGGGCGCCGGCTGGGACTTGTCCTTCCCGGTCCCTCTTTCATTTTCCTTTTTGAGTTTGGATGCGGCCAGGATGGAGGACAGGACAGGGTGGCTGAGGGGCGCGCACTCCCCCTTCTCTTAAAGAGACAGACAGGGTGACCTGCTGCTGGCGGCCCCACCCTGGCCAGCCTCTGTTTCCATCCCTCCTACTCCAGCCACGGCCAGGGCTGTCTGCACCTGCACATGGGTCTGGGTCACCGGGGTCACATCCTGTGGAGGGGACAGGGATCCCCGCAGCCCACGCCCTCCACGTTGGTGTCAGGACTGCTTGCTAAGGTGGTGGCATGTGCGGGCATCTTCACCTACGCTTCCAGGCCCGGGTCTTCTGGCCTGAGGTGTTCTGGCTATCACCTGAGGAAGTCCAGCAGCTGTCCCCAAGATTTCATTTGTCCAGCTCCAAGCTCATACTCAAGCAGGAAAGCAGCACGTGGAAAAACCCAGGCATCCAGTGGGGCCAACTCTGGTCCTGAGCAAAGGCTTCAGCTTCCTTCCTGCCCCTGAGCTGCAGAGTGAACATCTTGCTTGGTTGGTTTTTAAAAGAAGGGTCGGGCAGTGTAGCCTAGGCTGGCCTTGAACTCTTGATACTTCTGCTTCAGCCTCCTGCATGGTGGGAGGCCAGAATGGAGGGCTCCTCTGACTGCTCTGGGCAGGTGATGGGTGGGGACTCAGCAGGGACCGTGGTGGGAAAGGACTCCCCGCAGGAGGGCACCGTGCACAGCAGGGAAACTGAGGTCCAGGGTCGTGCAGTGTGTACACAGCTTTCCAGGGAACACCCTGGCCCGACTGGCCTTTGGCCAAGATGGGGCTGGCAGATGCAGTTGTGATGGGCCAGGCCTGTCCCCTTCCTCAGTGCCTTGTCCTCCATTGTCGTCAGCCACAGAAAGCTGTGTGCTTTTCCATCTGTGCTGGGGGCCTGTCGGCTCTCAGGAAGGGCTGGGAAATGTGGAAACACGGGGCGACCCCTGCCTGGCCGCCAGCGGTCACTTTCCACCCTCTGCAGAGGTCCCTTGGGAGTGGTCTGGGCGGGGACACAGCCCTGGACTGAGGCCAAAGGTAGCAGCAGCCCAGTGTTGGGGGCACCGTGGGGTCCCTGTGCCCAGCCTGGAAAAACCCAGCCAACCCTGCCCTGGAGGTGGGTGGGTGGGTGGGGGCCGAGGTCCCTGCTGTCCCCCAGCTGGAGCAGCACAATCTCCTTCCCGATAGCACAGGTGTTGCTGATGCTGCGCAGAGCTGCACACCGCCACTCGGGCGCCTGGACCAGGGAGTGCCCAGCCACTGTGACTGCACTCTCTGTCTCCTGCTGCCCTGGCATTGAATAGCCATTTATTTTCAGTACTGGAACCAGAGACTTCTCAGCAAGCTCCAGGATTGTTTTAGTTTGAGGCTTAGCTAAGTCACTCAGTTACCGAGGCTGGTCTAGGACTTGTGATCCTCCTGCCTCAGCCTCCCGAGTGCTGTGCTGGCAGGCATGTTGTGTCCAGCCCGGCTTTAATTCTTTCCAAAGGGGTTTCTTACAAGAAAACTTGCAGGGCTTGAGGCCACACCAGCTGTCACCTGGGCCAGAGTCCTGCTGAGCAGGAATTGGCCACCACAACCCACTCACTGGCTTCCACCTTGGGATTCCCACGAAGGGTGAAGAGCATGCAGTGTGTGAGAGGTGCGGGCCCTCGGCCAAGGTGCGGGCTGGAGACCAAGGTGAGGGTCCAACCTGGAGATGACACTGAGGCCTGGGCTCCTGTGACTATGGGCAGAACTGGAAACGCCGGCCAGGGCGTCACTCCAGACCAGAAGGCCGTTGGTGCTGGTCCACTTTCATGGATTCTCTTTGTGTTTTCCAGAGCTACTTGGTGTCCTTGTCTAGAGATGTCTTCCTCGGGTGTCTCAGACAAAAAAGCAAGCCGGCTATGACAGCCATGCCTGTTGTCCCAGCACAGGAGGCTGAGGCAGGAGGAGTGCCCTGACTTTGAGGCCAGGTTGGTCTAGACTCTATCTCAAAGAATAAAAGGCCTCCATGTGACCTTGGGGCAGCACAGGGACCTAAGGACAGGCTCTCCGCTCTCTGGCACCCCGGGTTCTTTGGTGTTTTCTTGTCAACCTGGAGGGTTTGCAGAGCTCCGGCGTGTGGAAGGGGGGTAGTCTGTGATCAGCTCCTGCATGGCTCCAGTCCCTACCATCAGACCCAGAAGCTGCGCGACACTGTTATGACCAGAACAAAAACAAATAAAGGGAGATTGTCATTTTCTTTTTGAAAGAAAATATTTGCTATTTTTGTGAACTACTGGAACAGTCCAAAACAAAAACAATAACAAAAAGCAAATAAAGCCACCCAAATGGCACCCGAGGAGCGGCAGCTGGTGCTGGGCTGTACCCTGCGGTGGGGTGATGGTGTGGCCGGCAGCGTCACCATGGGCTCCTGGCTGAGCACTCTGGGAGGGTGACACTGTCTCAAGCTAAAGACAAGACTCTGGGTCACAAACCCAACCCAGCCCAACTCAAGTGCATCTGGTCAGCAGGTCTAGATGGGCCCAAAGGTTTCTAGAATGCTCATGGATGTGGAGAAGCAGTGGTTCAGGTTTGGGGGATTTTTTTTTTTTTTTCTTT
>PVKA01023108.1:0-36130 GCA_004027165.1 Ctenomys sociabilis | reverse complement strand
TTCCTCATAGTGGCCCTCGGGCCGCCCCCTGCTCCCAATAGGATAACTTAGTTCCTCATAGTGGCCCTCGGGCCACCCCCTGCATGTTGCCTCAGCTTCCAACCAATGGGCTTATGCCCCATGCCCCCTTCACTGCTTTTAGCTTCTGTAACCATGCTTGCCGACCCCCCCAAATGTACATATCCTGACCCAAAATTGGACATAATGTATGTCTCCCCCAATCAAATTGTCCCCGTACCCCCTAATGGCCATTTTAGCTTCTGTGACGATGCTTGCTTACCCCTCCCAGCCTGTGGTTTTTGAGCATAAAAGCCCTGCTGCCCAGCCCTCGGGGGGCCCTCCTCCTTCTCGCATGGAGAGGCTACCCGGTGGGTACCACCTAAAATAAAGCGCTTCTTTTCCTTTTGGACTTGCCTCGTTGTCATCTGATTTTTGAGTTACAACATTTGGGGGCTCGTCCGGGATCCCTAAAGGCCTCGTCTTTTTGCTTCTTGGCACAGTAAGTACAAATTTAAAATTCTATTAACAGACAGATTACAAATTGGACCATCTTGTGCCGTCTGTCCTCTAAAACTTCATTATAAATTTGTTTCATGGCCACAATTGCTTGTTAGGGGTTGTAGCCACAGGGTCCATTGGACCCCGAGCCCCCGGGACGGGGACGCCCTCCCGGGTAATTTGGAAGGTAGATTTTGGTGCTCTGAGAGTGTTGGGACCGTTCGTAGCTCACTCAGTTGGGCATTTGGGCATTTGTAAAGGTTTTTGTGGCCTTTTGTTCCTCTCAGAGTTTTGTTTAATCTCCTTCATGTTTAGTTTTGGTTTCCTTTTTGGTTTGACAGACGCCAATTCAGACCGCGCCGTGCCAACTGTTCTCTAAAATTTCATGTGCTAATCTGGTTGTTTGCTTTCGTTTTTGTTTCGCTACTCTTTGTGTGCTCGTATTGTCTTGACAACAGGGGACAAGGATCCTCCATAGGGACTACGCCATTGTCTCTTGTTCTTAACCATTTCTCCTTATTCAAGGAACGAGCAAAAGGATACGGGGAACCCGTTTTTCCGGGAAAACTTCAGACCCTTTGTGAACTCAAATGGCCCACCATCTCCAATGGTGCCTGACCACCTAAAGGTTTTTTTAATCTCTCCTTGGCTCAGTCCCTCCAACAGGTTATCTCCGGACCTCCGAGCCACCCAGATCAATATGCCTACATTCAGGCCTGGATTAATTTATCTGTGACCCCCTAAAATGACTCAAGGTTTGCTGTTTCTGGACGCCATCCTTGGACAACCAGCCAACTCCACGTGATCATACTGGCAACTCCAACTGAAAAGAGACAGCTGTGACCCCCCGACCATCACCCTCAAAACCTGCTTGTTCCACCTGCTACCCGGCACACAGATAAGTTCCCTCTGCAGTTTTTGAACTGTTGGTAAAATTTCATGTTTTGGCTTCCGGCTGATAGTTTAACAACCACGGAGGTTATGATGTTCTCTAATGGGACGTTTTATGCCTGTTTTGTATTTATATGTGTTATGTTAAAACTAGTTGCTGAATGTGCTGGTGTTCCTTACTTGAAGGAAAAAGGTTAATAAGCCTCCTAGTGGATTTTATGTAAACTTTGTAAAATGGGACCTTTAAATCTAGCTCAGATTTAAGAAAATTTCACATGCCTATATAAAACATGGGACTCCTTTTGCCAGTTAAATGACATCAGGTCGGCAACTGTTCTTAAAGACTTGGAGGACAGGTTTCACTGGGATGGACTGGTTCTGATCCCCCTCTACATGCTAGAGGGAATGTCAGACCTGCTCTGTTTCAGTTTCCTTTCTTTAACTTTACTCCTAATTTTCTCACCTCTTTGTACTTTCCTTTTTAGAGGCATGTAAAATTAAAAAAAAACTCTATAGACTGTTCCAACTAAGTAAACCCTTAAAAAATGAGCATTTGTTGATGAGGTACAGATTTTGTAAAGCTTTCACTGTAAGATGCTTGGTGTTACCTTTTCTCCTTTTCTGCTAGTAAACTAGGAGTTCTACCTCAGCTTTTCAATTGAACAGCTTAGAGTCACTCCTTTAAAATTAGGCTGAGACAGCTTACAATAGTTTTACATTCTGTACCAGCTGTCAAGGAAATAATTTACATCTGTATATTATACATTAAGAGTAAAAAATTTTTGTCAACCTTAAAAAATAATGTGTTCTTACCAACATGTAAAATGAGATTGCTAGATAATAGATATAAAATTTCACCTTTGAGCTTCTAGTTTAAATTTTGTCCAGTTGCTAAAATTATTTATCTGGGTGATTAGATAAAAAAAAAAAAACAAACACATGTGTCTAAAGACTTGGTTCAATGCACAGGGCCAAATCCTCCAGCCAATGATTCTATCTATCTCTAAAAAGAGGTGTTTATGGCCTAGGAAGGTGCACACTTCAAATTGACCTTTTTGTATAGGGGGATCGATTTGAAGTAAACACTTTTTGGGCTATAGTTATACTTCCTTGTATGGGACTCCTGTCACCAGACCAGTAGTCTTATGTCCAGGTTTTGTTTACCTTTTAAAAAAGGTCTAAAAACTTAACCAAGCCTTCTAGTTATTTTAAATTTTAGATATTTACCAGGAAAAAAGATAAATACCCCTCTGATTTCTTGTAATGTTTAGTAGATACACTGATAAAACATACTGCCTGAGATGTTAATTAAAAGGACAGATCACTCTTACAGATCAGAAGCTATAAAAGATAGATTTTGCTCCAGACAACTCATTTAATACTTTAATAAAAACTGTTTAAGCTGGGAGAAAACTAGGAGAAAAAAACAAAAGAGACAAAAATGACTGCCTTTGTTGCGGCCTCAAAACAAACCCTAAGTCTAATTCTCTGGGCTCCAAGAAGAACTCAACAATGATGAAATTCATCTGCTACTGCTGTCAGGAGCCAGGCCACTGTAGAGAGACTGCCTAAAGAGGCCCACAAGCCATGCCCCGACTGCTAAGGCAGCCACTAGAAGTGAGACTGCACTCTGAGGTGGAGGTCCCAGAGCTCAGACTCAGCTTCCCAGATGATCCAGTAAAACTGGAGGGCCCTGGGCCTGCCTTCTCCCTCTGGCCGGACTGTTACCTCTAACTGTTGTCTCCATGGAGGAGCCCTAAGTAATCATGACTAAAGGGAAAAACAGCCCATTGCTGGACATTGACACAGGTCTCTTCATCCTTCTCCAACCCTGACCTTCCTTCCAGTTACCCACCTCAAAAAAAAAACAGACTTTAAAAATCTTGCTTTAGTTAAAATTAAGATTATATATATATATATATATATATATATATATATATATATATATATTCAGGCTGCTAGCTAAATCAAAATTATGCTGACCAGTTTTTATAAATATAATAAATTATTCTTCATATACAAGGCTTAAAAGGTATTCCATTGGTCTAATCTGACTAAATGCTACATATTTCATGATAAAAATATGTTGATCTGGTTGATTTTTGTTGTAACTCAAATATTTCATGCTCATTGTTAATACAGGTATGATATCCCTTACCTATAGCTAGAGAGACTAATAACAAACTGACAGACTCTATAAATAAATGGGTCTAAGAACTAGTAAGTTACAATTGCTAGGTCTCAAAGTTTATAAATATACCTGTTAGCCGAAATGCTCATGCTTTAAATATATGTGCTCCAATATCTCAAAAAAAAATTTGTTCATTCCTAATAGATACCAAAACCCCAGGTAATTATACAGGTAAAATCTATAACAAATATGCTAGGTTAAGATCCCTTTGACTAGGATCCACCAGATTTTGTCTACAGAGACACATTGAGGTATATCTTGTTCAATGGATTCCAAAGTCTAACACAAGCTACAAAAGTAAAGAGGGTTTACAGGAATAAATTGTTCTCAGTTAAAGTGTTTCATAATAAAAAAGATACAAAATAAAATTATAGATAAAAAAGTTATGTTTTTCTAGATCCAAAAAAAAAAAGGGACGTTTCAAGGAAAAATGTCCAAAGCATCCAAAAAAAAAAAAAAAAGGAAAAAAAAGTGTTTATGATGGAGTCAGAGGATGTTTCAGACTAAGATGGCTATGTGTCTTCCCTCTCAGCCTGAGAAAACCCATGTTAACTGCCAATATAAAAAAGAGCTTGTAAAACTTTCAATAGACTCTTATGCAGATTTGTCGGTAGTTACCTAGCCAGTGGCTCACTTGCAAACTGGAGAGTACTAAGTGTTTTCCCTAGGTCTGACAATCCATATGCCACAGATCTGCTAAATGATTACTAGATGTTATTTGTAAAATTGACTCCATCTTGTTGCCCTTCTAACCTCGCCATGTTCCTGTTCTGTATGCGCCTACCCCTCCTAATGCTGCTTGTTTGCCTCACGATTGGTCCTTGCATTGTTAACCAACTTGTCCGATACGTTAATAACCATATCCGATCAGTAAAACTTATGGTTCTCAAACACCAAGGATGGGAACAACTTCCCACGTCTGATCAATCCACTGAGTCAATGATTTGACTCAGATGACCAAAAGCAGTGGGGAATGTAACAACCAAGCCACCTTAAACTGACCCACGTTTGACCCCTACCCCCCCCCGTCCAAGACCCCCTGTTTGTTCCCTTCTCTGTCCCTTCTGTACAAACATTTCCCGTTTTTGCTGGCCAAAACCCTTGGTTGCATTACTGCCCTCCACCCACCCTTCCCACATCCTGTTTAAAGCCCCTGCCCCCTACATGCCTTGCAGTATAGATAAGATTATACAACCCCCTAGTTCCTCATAGTGGCCCTCGGGCCGCCCCCTGCTCCCAATAGGATAACTTAGTTCCTCATTTTGGCCCTCGGGCCGCCCCCTGCATGTTGCCTCAGCTTCCAACCAATGGGCGTATGCCCCATGCCCCCTTCACTGCTTTTAGCTTCTGTAACCATGCTTGTCGACCCCCCAAATGTACATATCCTGACCCAAATTTGGACATAATGCATGTCTCCCCCAATCAAATTGTCCCCGTACCCCCTAATGGCCATTTTAGCTTCTGTGATGATGCTTGCTTACCCCTCCCAGCCTGTGGTTTTTGAGCATAAATGCCCTGCTGCCCAGCCCTCGGGGGGCCCTTCTCCTTCTCGCATGGAGAGGCTACCCGGTGGGTACCACCTAAAATAAAGCGCTTCTTTTCCTTTTGGACTTGCCTCGTTGTCATCTGATTTTTGAGTTACAACAATTATCATAATAATTTCAATCAGTTTTTTTGAAAATAGCAGATAATGTTTAAAACTGTCATTTTGAATAAACTCTGTGAATCTCTGCCACCTGAGGAAATATACCAGGGCCAGCAATATGTGATACAAAAGCCATGGTTGAAAGCCTTCTGTTTTAAATGTGTCCCACTGCTAATATCTTACCAATTATTATGCTCTTTAAAATAAATTTTTACAAAAGTAAAAAGGACAAGGAAAAAATTAAAGTTCATTGATAGCACATTTTAATGTTGAATTATTTGTCCTGCCTTGTGTACCTGGATCTGTTAATCTGAACAGCAGGTTTGATGATAAAAATAAATACCAATCACTGTTAATTTGCTATTCTTGTTTTAAAAACCTGTATCATATGTATTATTTGCATGCTACTCTGTTTTTGCCTTTGCTTCTGCTGTTTTTACTTTTGTTTTTACTTTTACTCTATAAAAAAATAAAACAAAATAAGAAAAAAGAAAAATTTTAAAAAGAAGGAAATACTATGCTTTCTAACAGTAAGATGAAATTTGGGCTGACTTTGAAAAACTATTTTAACAGTGATTGCTTTCATTTATAGATTTATAGTTTGATTTATTATTTTCGATTTGAGCCAATTTTAATAATTTTTCTCAATGTTTTGTCATGTATTTATTTTACTTAATTTTCTTAACTTACTATTTTTATGTAGCACTCTTGCTTGTCATTCTAAGTATTATGTTCCTGCCTTCAGTCTTCTTGTCTAGTCTAAGGATAGATATGTTCATTTTATTTGAGCTCTCCAGAGATAAATACAGCTTTGTTGAAACTTCCTATTGTATTTTGTTTCCCTGCTTCACTGATTTCAGATTTCATTTTATTATCTTCTTTAACTTATTATGGTCTATCTTCCTTAGTTCATTATTCTAAATTTTATCATGTTTTTCTCCATTTACTCTTTCAGAAGCTACACATACCTCATAGTGTTATATTCATACCAATAAATATCCCTGTGCTTAAGGAATATTTATATATTCCTTTATATTATAGGTGGAGTAACATTAGAGGCAAGGTGCCTTCTACGTTAGGTTTGGTCAGTATCAGCACTCGATATTAACTGTTTCTCACACTGGTGAGACTCTGTCTAAGGAGAAAAGTAGTCCTGCATAAGTGCTGATACATACATAAGGAAATGATATGGGAAAGGTGAAAAAATGGAGAGATGATTTCTTGGCTTTAAATTAGTAGGTTCATAGACATCAGAGACAAGTCAGAATCTTCTGGGTAAGCAAGATGGGGAAAGATCATGGCAAACTCAAGACCTACATCATAGAGGGATTCTAGAAATGCAATATTGTCAATTTCAGGAAAACTAAACAATTCATGTTAGTATTTGTGGTACAGATCCAATCATAAAGACATACCTCAAATTGTCACAAAACTTTGTTCATATGATACATCATACTTTCAAGTGCTTTCTATGCGAATATATGTTTGTTCATGAACTCTTTACCTACCCCTATGTCTTCAAGAGTGCCTCCTACTTTCTCTTCTAGGAGATTGAGTGTTTCTGTTTTAATGTTTAGATCTTTAATCCATTTTGACTTTAACTTACTGCATGGTGATAGAGCTGGGTCAAGTTTTAGTTTACGGCATGTAGAAAGCCATGTTTTCCAGCAGCATTTGTTAAAGAGGCTATCTTTCTTCCAGTGAACTTGTTTAGCCCCTTTGTCGAAGATCAGATGGCTGAGAGTGATTGTAGATGCCTCTGCATCTTCTAATCTATTCCACTGATCCTGATCTATCCTCAGGTCTATTTTGTTGCCAATACCATGTTGATTTTATCATAGTGACTTTGTAGCATAATTTCAAGTCAGGAATTGTGATGCTTCCTGCCTTGTCTTTATTGGCCAAGATTGCCATTGCTATTCTAGGTCATTTGTGGTTCCAAATAAATTTTAGGAATGATTTCTCTATGTGTGGGAGGTATGTTGGTGGCAGTTTGATAGGGATTGCATTAAATCTTCTTAAGGAGCTTCTGCATGTCAAAAGAAATTGTCAACAGAGTGAAAAGACAACC
Organism: Ctenomys sociabilis; assembly: GCA_004027165.1. Classification (NCBI taxonomy): domain Eukaryota; kingdom Metazoa; phylum Chordata; class Mammalia; order Rodentia; family Ctenomyidae; genus Ctenomys; species Ctenomys sociabilis. The sequence goes on along the minus strand of PVKA01023108.1, from coordinate 28,834 downwards.
CACAAATTTTGAAAAAATCCTAACTAATAAGCAATCAGACAGAGGTGTACTGTCTAGAATACATAAAGAACTAAGATATAACAGGGCCCTCACATCTAAAGACCCAATTCAGAAATGGGCATCTGAGATGAATACATACTTCTCAGAGGATGAAATTAAAGAAGCAAATAAATATATGAAAAAAATGTTCCACATTGCTAGTCATCCATGAAATGCAAATAAAAACAACACTGAGATACCATGTCACTCCAGAAAGAATGGCTATCATAAGGAAATCAACCAACAACAAATGTTGGAGAGGTTGTGGGGAAAAAGGAACACTTCTCCACTGCTGGTGGGAATGTAGACTGGTACAACCATTTTGAAGGTCAATGTGGAAACTCCTCAAAAGAATAGGACTAGAAATCCCATTCAAGCCAGCAATCCCCCTACTGGGAATTTTCCCAAAGGAACTGAAAACATTGCATCATAGTGATATATGTGTACCTATGTTTATAGCAGCACAATTTGTGATAGCAAAATCTTGGAAACAACCAAGATGTCCATCACATGAGGAATGGTTGAAAAAGATGTGGTATTTCTATATAATGGAGTATTATTCACCTATTAAATATGATAAGCTTGAAGCATTTATACTGAAATGGATTCCACCTGAAAATATACTCATAAGTGAAATAAATCTGACACACATGTGTAAATACCTTATAGTCTCCCTAGTATAAGAAGCAAAAAACAGAAATACAAATGGAAACGTACAACAACAACTAAAATCAATTGAGTCAGATAAGGCAAAGTGAATGGCATATGCTGCAGGATACTAATCAGCTTTTCTTCTGGATGGTTAACAACCTAAATTCACAGGTCAAAGTTGGAGAAATAGAAGAGCCACAAGGCCAGCCAACATTTTGGCCCTAGACTTTCAAGGTCAGCGAAGACTCAGGATATAGGAGAATCTGTACCGCAACATCATGAAACTCAGTTGAGCTCCAAATTTTCTGAACAAGGAGATTATGGAGCCACAGAGGAAAGAGACTGATGATCTATAGTGTGCCTAGGGAGAGTCACATGGAGAGAAAACTTTCTCTCAGGCTCTCACAGTGAACAAACTGGTCAAGCATTGGCCGTGACTCATCCACATGGATGACGTATGCTAAGGACCTACAGAGTAAGGTACAGGATTACAAGATAAACCCTGAGGGGATTTCACTGACCACATAAGAAATATAAAGTACATGTGTTGGTATATAAGTCTTGCTCTATCTCGGTCTTAACCATCCAGCAGAAAAGTATAAAAATGAGGTATAATATAATACACGGGGCCATAATAATAAGTTGAGCTCTAAATGGCTATGGTCGATAACTTCTTCAGAGAACTTACTATTGTTGTGGAATGCTGAGCTGTTGGATTGTGTCGCTGAGTTCAGGCACCTAAATTGGTTGAATGACAATGGAGTGCCCATCTTTGACAGGTGTAGACAAAGGAAGGGGTACAGAAAGGAAGAATCATGATGTTTGTGAATGGACAGTACAGTTGGGATAGACATGCCATGCTTCTACATAATGACAGGCAAGATTTGCACTAATGGTGATTGGACAGGATATTATGTCAGCTTCTAGTACTATGGACAACCACTAGGAAAATAACAAGGTAGAAAGTATTAATTATTGAATCTTTGATATAGTTCAGGTATAAAAAATAAGATATGCAAACAGCTACACTCTATTTCCTGGTAAGAGACATACAGTATAATAATGTCTGTAAGTATAATATCATGTATGCACCTTCTATGGTACCGAAACATTATGAAAATAGTTTGCAATGTATTAATTTATCAAATCCATCCTGTCAAAGTATCTTAAAACTGTCTCATTGATATTTGTACATCAAAAAAACAAAAATAAAAAAAATATGATACGTCATACAATTTTTAAAATAGTATGCATTGTGGAGTAGCTAAATCCAAGTGAGTAGCACTTGAATTACCTCCCATACTCGTCACTAAGTGTGTGATACTTTAATGGAAACAAATGATTCAGGAGCAGAATATCTTGCCAGAGTGGCCAGAAGGTTCCAATCCAGCAGGAAGAAGTAGAGCACAGCAAATAGATTCAAGCCACACCCACTTGGATGAGTTTGAACTTGATAGATCTGGACCTGGTGCTTAGGTAATAACTCCATCAAAGCTCTACACCAAAGGTCAGAGGAAATGATATACACAATGACAAAGAGAAGGAGCAAAATGCATTATCATGCTCCAAGCCCACCCAGAACAAATGCAGAAGACACTAGCATAGCAGAAACTGGAAATTACACAGCTGAAGTCTCTTAAATAATAGCGTCAGAAGTAAAGAAACAGCTGCAGAAAGGAATGGAGGAAATCAGATCAGAAATAATTTCTGAAGTAAATAAAAGAAATAACTATAATGAAAGAAGTACTAAGTGCTTCTAAAGAAGACACTGATAAAAAAAACAGAGGAGAATATAAAAATGATAGAATCCTTGAATAAGAAACATAGGAAAGAAACAATGCATGAAGCAGATTCAAAGTGATATACAGGAAAGTAAAATCTCAATCACAAGCTGACAAAACCATTTGAATGAAAGTGAAAATATACTTTCATACCTTAAAGGCACCATTTTTCATCGAGTGGAAAAAGTAATAAAAGATCTCTTAAAAAATTGGGATACAGGGATAAATAATGCAACACTTGCAAGATGAAAATGAGACTGACAGGCACAAATGAGAAAGGTGGAGTCAATAAAAATGATATAAAATGGATACGAATGGAATGGCAGAAAACTTCCCAAATACAGGGAAACAACCTGACATTCAGTAACCAAAGCATATAGAAGTCCAAATAACATCAACCCAATTAAAACCATGCCCAGACATATAATAATCAAGATCCCAGAAATTCAGCAAAGGAACAGGATATTAAAAGCTACTAAAGAAAAGAAATAGATCATATTTAAAGGAAAACCCATCAGAATAATTAGCTGATTTTCTCTTCACAAACCATCAAGGCAAGAAGAACATGGAGCAAAGTAATATAAGTCTTCCAAGAAAACAAATTCCAACCCAGACTGATATACCCTGAAAAACTCTCTTTCATGTATAATGGAGAAGTGAAATACTTCTATGACAAAGACCAACTTAAGCATTTCATGATGACAAAGCCAAGCCTACACAGAGTACTAAAAGATGTTCTAGACAGGAACCAAAAATGACCACAACTCCGTGAATGAGAATGGAAAGAACCCACAAAATAGGGCAAACAATTAAACACAGGAGAATATAAGAGGCATACAAAAACAGTCTTTCAGTTAATCTTTTGTATACATCAGCAAAATATTTTCATGAGCACACTTTACAAATGGACTTCTTCTGTACCCTATGGGCCACGATTCTATCTGGGTCTATACCAGGGGAATAGTATTTCAGTCCCACAAGTGACATCTGGCCATCAGTCAGCATCCTGGACATTATCCACGTCCACAACATACCAGAACTTTGTGTGTTACCCTATTCCCAAACTGTTAGAAGAGCTGGCCATTTATTTGCCATCCCAGTCATTCCATTGTTTTATTCTTAGTAATTCTTTACTATTATGAAAACTTTTTCTTGGTTCAATTGTTTTGAAACATTTAGTTTTTAATTAATTAGTCTTTAATTTTCTGAATATCGCTTAATCTTAATTTTTGTTTTAAGGTTTATACTTTATCTTTTATTTTCAATCTACTTAAAAGACATGGTACAATATTTTCTAGCATTAGAAACTTTTAAAATTATATTTTTATTTTCCATTAACTTTATAATTACTTCTTCCTTGTCTTTTATACATACACACACACACACACGAAAAATATGTGTATAACCTGACATAAGATTGATACTGTTTTGTATAAATATTTAATGACCTTTTAAATGGGTTCATCTAATATATTTTACATAATCCTTCATAACTGTGATTTTGAGAGCTATTTATTCATTATCCAGGACCATACAGCATCTTTTCTTGCCTTCTGAATTATGCTCTTTGTTATTTCCTATATGCTGTGTCTGGATGTATTAGAATATTTTGAGCTTGTATAACTGGAAAATATTTACTTTTAGTTTTCAGAGGAATGTATTCTAAATATAAAATTCAGAGAGAACAGATTTTTTTTCTTTCCGTCCTTTACTCTACTTTATTACATACTTAGTCTTTTTTTTTTTTTTTTTTTGGCTTTCTAATGTAGAATAAGATACTATTTAAATTTTTCCTTCCACAGCTAATAGTTTTTACGTTATAGATTTTCTTTTACAATAAGTATTGGACAATTTTGTTTTAGTGCACCTTGGTATGATCTTATTTAAATTTCTTGTGCAAAAGTTTCATTTTTATTGGAAACGTGGTGTTATAAGTTCAACTAAGTTCAGAAAATTTAAATCTTTACATATTTATCATGTACTCCATTTTACTTTGAGAATTCTAATTAAACAAATGTGAGTTTCTTGATAGAGTGAACTATTATGACTAGTCTGTAAGTTCTTTCATTTTCATTTTTATTTTGGACAATTTTTATCATATTTATTTAAGTTTGTAAATAATTTAGTTATAATGTGCAATCTATTATTAATCTACTATGTATTCATTTCAGAAATATTTCTCTGAAATTCACTCTGTCTATATCTTATATCTTTCACATTTAAATACTTGTCTACAATTTTTATTATGATATGTAATTATTGATTTTCAATAAATTTAATAAAAAATAAAATAAAATATTAAAATACTTAATATAAAAATAAAGAAATAAATAAGCTAATCATAAAGAAAAACAATTAGTCCCACAATCGAAAGTTTGTACATGAGCTGCAACATGCCAACTGCATGGTTTACAAAATATATCAAATAGTCAAAATATATCAAAGAAACTCAAGAGCAAATTAATAACATAAACAGGCAATAATAATAGACTATTTCATAACTCTAAATCGTATTAAATATTTCTTTTCAGAGCAGTACCATATTAGAAGCAAATTTTTACTTTGAATAGTTTTGGGACACATTATTTTATAGATATACAATTTTGCCTTTTTATTTCCATTTTCACTATTTTACATCATAAATGTTAATATTTACCTTCTTGGGGCCATGGAAATGGCTCGGGAGAATAAGCACTTCCCTGACAAGCACAAGGGCCTGGGTTCAATCCCTGGTTCTGAAAAAAAATTGCCTCCTCTTTACTAAAATGTAAAGGGAGGGACTGGCAACATAGGTCAGCAGATTAAATCACCTGCTTAGTCAGATGGAGTGGGCAGCATTCAATTTTGGGCATGCAGTGCAAGACCTGTCCACAGGGCACACTGAGACATTAATTGAGACTGGGTATGGGGGTGCATACCCCCAGCGCTTGTGTGGCTGAAAACAGGAGGATCATTAGAAGTCTGATCTGTGTAGTGAGGCCCTGAAGACTGTAATAAGTACATAAAAAAAGAAACAGGAAAATGTAAAGGACACTTGTTCCTACTTCATAATTATCATAACAATTATGCTGCGTAAGAGCTCATACATTGTAGAAAATTCAATATATGAAAATAATTTATTATGATCCAATATCCTACATTTCTTTCAGTTCATATTATTTCATACATGATTTATCAAATTGCATATATTTTTTCTTATAGACCAACCATTGCCTTCATTTGTTTATATTCCACGATTTTATTGAAGAACAAATAACAATGAGACAGTTTCAAATCAAATTAATAGAACAGATTCAATAACTAATACATTGCATATTGTTTTCATAGTGGTTTTTTGTTGTACAAGGTGCATACTTGATATTCTATTTACAAACACTATTAGAGCAGATGCCTCTATTCAATGAATTAAGAGAATACAGCTGTATACCTATCTTTTTTATTAAAGCTGAATTATAGTGTAGTTTCAATAATTAATACTTTCTACATTGTTGTCTTCCTAGTGGTTATTCATAGTACAAGAAGCAGACAGGATATCCTGCCCAAACACTATTATTGCAAATCTTTCTTCTCATAGATTTATTCAAAAGTACTGCACATTTATCCTAACTGTACTGTTTATACAAACACAGAATGGTCAACTCTTTTTATCCCCTTTTTTCATTTATTCCTGCCAGAGATGGATATTCTATTGTCATCCAGTTGTTATAGGTGCTTGAATTCAACAAAACAATCCAACACAGTCCAGCAATCCACAATAGTAGTGGGTTATCCAAAGAAGTTGTTGACTAGAGCATTTACAGCTCAGCATATTATTATGGCTTTATTTTATATACCTCATTTTCATACTTTATGGCTGGATGTTTAAGTCCGAGATAAAGCAAGACCTATATAACAAAAAAGTGTAACTTTTGCATTTGATGATAAAGTCAGTCAAGTCCCCTCAGGGTTTGTCTTATAACCCTGTACCTCACTTTGTAGATCCTTTCTCAATGTCAGCCATGTGGAAGAGTCACAGCCATTGCTTGACCAGTTTTCTCTCTCTGTGAAAGCCTGAGAGACAGTTTTCTCTCTATGTCAATAACCCAATAACAGCCAACAAAATATGAAAGATAATAAAAAGCCTGCCAACATAGAAAAGACCAGGTCCTGATGGATTCACAGCTGAATTCTACAAGGAATTTATAGAAGATGTAATCCCCATACAACGCAAACTCTTCAATGAAATTGAAAAAGAAGCAGTCCTCCCAAAATCATTTCTGGAGGCCAGGGAAAGACACAACTAAAAAAGAGAACTACAGGCCAATCTCCCTCAATCCTCAATAAAATCCTTGCAAATAGAATACATCAAATCATCAAGAAGATCATACACCATGAGCAGGTGGGATTCATTCCAGGGATGCAAGGATGGTTCAATATTCAAAAATCTATAAATGCAATACACTATATTAATAGGATGAAATCTAAAAGCCACATGATCATCTCAATTGTTGCAGAAAAAGCTTTTGACAAAGTACAACACTGATTCATGTTCAAAGTACTACAGAAAATTGGAATAGGTGGACTCTACTTTAACTTGATAAAAGCCATCTATGACAACCCAATAGCTAATATAATTCTAAGCAGGGAAAAAATGATGTCTTTTACTCTTATATCTGGCACAAGACAAGGATGTCCTCTATCACCCCTTGAATATAGTTTTGGAATCATTAACTACAGCCATTACACAAGAGGGAGAAATAAAAGGAATAGGAATAAGTAAAGAAGAAGTTAAATTATCACTATTTGCAGATGACATGGTTTTTTTGAAGAACCAAAAACTCAACCAAGAATCTATTAGAATTGATACACAAGGGCTGGGAGATGGCTCAGTGTAATAAGTGCTTCCCTGGCAAGCACAAGGGCCTGAGTTCAATCCCCAGTTCTACCAAAAAAAAAAAAAAAAGAATTGATAGACAAATTCAGTAGCATAGCAAGATAAAAAGTCAGTACTCAAAAGTCAATAGCATTACTCTATATGGATACCAAACACGCTGAGAGGGAAACTGTAGAAACAATACCTTTTATAATAGCACCACAGAAAATGAAATACCTTGGGATTCACTTAACCAAGGAAGTTAAAGATCTTTTCACAGAAAATTACAACACCCTACGAAAAGAGATTATAGAGGATTTCAGAACATGGAAAGATATTCCATGCTCCTGGATAAGAAGAACCAAAATCGTGAAGATAGCCATACTCCCAAAATTTTTTTACAGATTTAATGCAATCCCTATCAAACTGCCACTAACATACCTCCCAGACATAGAGAAATCGTTCCTAAAATTTATTTGGAACCAGAAAAGACCTAGAATAGCAAAGACAATCCTGGTGAACAAAGACAAGGCAGGAAGCATCACAATTCCTGGCTTGAAATTATACTACAAAGCTACTGTGATAAAATCAACATGATATTGGCAACAAAATAGACCTGAGTATCAATGGAACAGATTAGAAGGTGCAGAGGCCTCTCCTAACACACTCAGCCACCTGAGCTTTGACAGACACACTTACTGGAAGAAACATAGCTCCTTTAACAAATGGTGCAGAAAACACTGGCTTTCTACATTCTGAAAAGTAAAACTTGACCCAGGTTTATCACCATGCACTAAGCTAAAGTCAAAGTGGATTGAAGATCTAAACATTAAAACAGAAACACTCAATCTCCTGGAAGAGAAAGTAGGAGGAACTCTTGAAGACATAGGGGTAGGTTAAAAAGTTCATGAATAAACATGTATTTGCACGGGGAAAACTTGAAAGAATTAACTGTGACCAACTCTTCTTGAGAGCTCCTCAAACCATTGCCTTCTTACAGGGAACATTTTTAGGAAATTTAAGAAAATTGTGTTTTATATTATTGTTATACCAGACTAAACATCTATTACATTTGGTTCTTTGATAAGGTGTCACAAAGAATTCATAAAGAGTGAAAAAACTCACACAATTTCCACAAAATATTTCAATTTGCCTCTTTTTATTTTATGCATAAGACATCAATAAGAATACAGAGTTTTATACATCTAATTCTAAAAACAATCTTTCCATCATCCTACCTTCAAGTCCCTTAATAGTATAGCCCACAAATATGACAATTAGAAATACAGAATGGATATGCCAATATTTCCTAATCTGCACTTACAACAATCTAGTACTGACACTATACTTTAGAGCCTTAAAACACTTGACTTAATATTTTTTAATTTTATATTCAAGAGTATTACTGTCAAAAAGAATTTTTCTAGAGTAGAAATTTATTATTTTTCCTGTACTATATGATAGTAACCTGCTACTTCTGAATATGAAGCTTAGTGAATTTATGAATTATAACTGATGTGGTTATCATTAAAATATTAACTCTATATAAACCCATCTGTTTAAGAAAGGACTCTCATTTTCTATATCTATGTTTGATATTTTTCTTACACATTTTTATTATATATGTTTCCCACTATCTCTGTATCTACTGCTGTATTTATACTTTTCTGTCTTCCTGTATCTGTCTCTGTCTCTTTCTGTCTGTCTCTCTTTATCTCTCTGTCTCTATCTCTGTCTTTCTCTCCCTCTGTCTCTGTCTCTCTGTCTCTCTTTCTCTCCCTCTTTCTTTCTCTGTTTCTCTCTTTACCTTAGACATTTTGAAATAGATGGTACTGCCACCTGACTAAGATGTGTATTTTAAAGAATGAATTCATCTGGAGAGGTAGAACAATCTATCAAGTAGACTCTGTGAGAATAATAATAAGTAAAATAACCACTAACATCTAATTCTATGGATTCACCAGGTGTATGTTATCTTAATGTGTTGGTGGCTATTGTAGTAATGCACTCCTTTTTAGATCTCTGAAAATGTTTGTGAGCCAGAAACAAAGATGACTTAGATCATTCAACTGAGATGCCATTATTAAATATTTTTGCTTATGTCTCATTTTTCAGAAATTATTATTTATATTAACATTCTACCAGAAAATGATGAGAAGAAAGCATTTTGAATTTTCCTTTTGGTCGTGTCCTTTTTGCTATCACTTTTCTAATTTCAGCCAACATTTTGTGCTGCAGTAGCATACAGAGTACTACAGTCACAGGGCTAGAGCTACATGGTTCCCAAGAGAACCAGCAGGAGTCCATGGCCATGCCACACTGAATGCGCCTGATCTTGTCTGATCTCAGAAGGTAAGCGGGGTCAGGCCTGGTTAGTACTTGGAAGGCAGAAGCACCATGAACTAGCACAGAGGAAGCGATACTAGTTGATACCTTAACATTTGAATATAAACAAACTATCTGGAGATTAAAGTAGGCTTGTTTGGCTCTGATGTGCCACATAAGACAGCAACAAGAATACAGACTTTTATCCATACAACACTAAAACTAATATTTATACTACACTGTCTTCACATGCCCAAGCTAAAAACTCCCAAATATGGCAGTTAGAGTTACAGAATTGATGTGCCAGTATTTCTTAGCCTATACTTACTACAGTATTGGGGCTATATGTTAGGAACTTAAAACATATGACTTTGTAATATTTTAAACACTTAAAATGTTAACTATCATTAGTACAGATAATTTCTTCATAGAAGCTTTTGCTTTGTCTTTGTCTGATAGAACCGGTTTATAAGATTAATGAGAGAAAATGAAGTAATCCAGAAATCAAATATAAAATGAGAAGAGTAATACACAACAAAGAAAGCATGTTCTGTTATCTTGAGGTAAAATCCAGAGGTCCAGTGGTAGATAGTTGTCATATCCTGTTAGATAACAGAATCTGTTAGCATTTCCAGTTTATTTTACATTCTCAATTTACAGAAAGTAGAAAAGCTGAATAATAAAGACAATAAGAACACTAGGTGAGTAAAATATGCAAATCTAAGTAGAATGTGATTTGGTCAAATTTATACCTGGTAATATCTACTATTTTCTTACAGGAGCCAAAGGGGTTCTGTACTTATTAAGAGACAAAGGTCAATTCGTGTAAGCTACTGTGTGCTTTCAGTAAGTAGACCTTAAACAAATGTTGAATCCACCTGGATTAAGTTGATTAAGCTAACCTCTGTCAACAAACAATACTTCAGCTCTTTAAAATTGCTTTGGTCTATTTTCAACATGAATGAACTTACAAAGCATAATTTAAAAAAATATTTAAATTATTAGGTATATTTGTTCACAAAGATAAAATGGATGGAAAAATAATAAGAAAATTGCATCAGGTTAGCATTTTTGCTGTTTTCCTGTCTTCATCATTTTTCATTATAAGCTTAATTTTATTAATTACAATACCTTATAGAATAAAATTATTGATGAACATTTTTAAGCAAAAGATTAAAAGACTTTCCTCATGTGGTACTTAACCCCTAATGTTTCACTGGGATATCCTACAATACATATAAGAGAATTAAAACAGCCTGAAAAGGAAAACAACACCTATATTATGCACATCATTGCCCTGTCTATAGTGTTTCAACAATATCTTTTAGGCAGGATTGCATATACCATCATTTTAGAGATGCTGAAGGTATTTTTTTTCTTATTATGCCTAGCTTGATCGACAGGTTGTCCCCAGTGATTCTGTTGTCACATGAAAAAGAATATTTACATTTCAAACTTCTAAACTTCTAAAAACTTGCTGAAATTCAGGAAATGGAAGCCACTACATAACAGCGGAGTGTGAACAAATATGAATTAAGATATAGAATGGTTCCTGATTCCAACATTATTTCTGAGGATCATACTGTTGATGTTTCAAGCAAATACTTCAAACATACTAGGAGACTTTACCATCTCTTTTCTACAAAATAAACTATTAGCTGACACGTATTCAGATGTACTGATTCACTGTGTATAGTCAGAAAACAGGACCTCTGATAAGATTAAGAATTACATCAAAGTAAGTCACTTTCCAGTTTTCCATTTTACTATGAGTTATGAACATTTCCATGTAATATTTTTTAAGGGAAATGGAAGCTAATAGGTCAAAGAGTGACTCATCGTGGTGGGAAAAGTTGGTAAAGAGAATGTTATGTACAAATTCTGTAATTGCAATGTGTACTTGATCATTTATGCTATTATCTGGTATTAATCACATGATTATCATTTTCCTTACATCTTTATTCCAAGTTTTGAAAGTTATAACTTCCAAAAGATAACATTATTATTTTCCAATTTAAATTTGGACGTTCTTAATATTCCTCTCCTCAAGTCTTCCTACCCATTCAGTTTCAAAGACTTTAGGGCTAAAAATGTTTACAACCCTAACTCTGCAACTCCTACTTAAAATGCTAAAAAGGAAAAGAGCAACAGAAAAAAAGAGAAGTGTAACTGTCACTGTAACACAATAAAATATGCAGACATGAGCCCCAGGAGGCTCAAGTCCAAATCCTTTCCACAAGACAGAGGCTGATGTGCTAAAGAACTCTTCAGCCTTCCTCTGTTGCTAATATTAGTGACCCTTAAACACATATAAATAAGATTGTTATAGGCAAATAATATATGGCCTCCTTTGACTCAGTCAGCAATAAGCAAAAGAACCTCAGCACACGTACCCAAGTGGCCTGTGACAGTTTCAGTGAGCCAGCCAGGGTGGAAGTGCCTACTCTAGAGAGGCTCCCATCTTTTATTTACTTATTTTTCATGTATCTGGTACAAGGTCTCACTACACAGCTCAGACTATTAGTGTTTTTCCTGTTTCAACCTCCCCAGTGCTGGGATTATATGCATGACTCACCACGCTAGGTCTCCGTGGCCTGCTCAGTGTGCCCACAGATGGGGCCAGTGCAGAATGTGGTACCCAGGGATTGAAACCCAGTTCCTGTGCTTGCCTAAGCTGGCCCTTAGTCTGCTGAGCTATCTCACTGGCTCGCACTTTGTAGGTACTTGGGAAAAGGGACTGGCAGCTCCTTGTTGGCTAAGTCATCAGTGTCAGGGCTCCAGGCACATTCCAGCAGCAGTTGAGGACACTTGTACACCTAGGAATCTCACGCCTCCTTTGTTTGCTGAATTAGTTGCCTATCAAAACATTTACTGGTGAAAGAAGATAAATAATTTGACAGGTGATCGATTTCACCATTTTTTAAATTTAATTTTATTTTATTGAACAACAAATAGCAATGAGACAGTTTCAAATCAAATTAGTAGAACAGATTCAATAATTAATATATTGCTTATTGCTTTTGTAGTGGCTTTTTGTCATATAAGGTGCATACATGATATTCTCTTCACAAACACAATTAGAGCAGATGCTTCTAATCAATGAATTAAGAGAATCTAGCTGTATACTTATCTTTTTTTAAAGCTGAATTATAGTACAGTTTCAATAATTAATGCTTTTTACATTGTTATCTTCCTCGTGGTTGTCCATAGTACAAGAAGCTCAGAGGATATCCCGTCCAAACACTATTAGTGCAAATCTTTCTTCCCATAGACTTATGCAAAAGGACTGCATATTTATCCTAACTGTACTGTTTATACAACCACAGAATGGTTCTTCCTTTGTAACCCCCCCCTTTTTTTTTTGTTTAGTCCTGTCAAAGATGGGTATTCTATTGTCATTCAATTATTACAGGTGCTTGAATTCAGCAAAACAATCCAACACAGTCCAGCAGTCCACAATAGTAGTGAGTTATCTGAAGAAGTGGTTGACTAGAGCCCTTTCCAGCTCAGCTTATTATTATGGTCATATTATGGCCTTCTGTGCCATTGACCCTGCAGCTGTTTGACTCATTGTGAGTCCTTATTGGGCTTAAATGTCCCCTCATTTTGGCTAATACTCCTTTATTCTTTGGTAACCAGTTGTCCTCTAAATTACTGATCAGAATTTCTGTATGCTGGATATTTGCTCTTATCGCCTGTGATCTCCAGTCCTTAGCAAAAGACAATTGAGAAATTTAACTTTACATACCTTGCCTTGTGTTTTTCTTGGTGGGTAATGTTGTTACTGATTTAGTTTCTTTCTCTGTATTAGAGTCCTTGAGCAAAGGAAGCAAGATAAGGATGTACAAATTTCTTGACCAGCCATGTATAAATTTTAATAAAATGAGCAATATTGTAAAGTTGGGGCAAAAGATTTTTTTGACTTGAGTAAGACCTATAAAAAGTTACAGCAGAGGAGAAAGAAAATATTCAGGAAATTCAAGCTCAGATTAGCTAGAAACTCAGTCTCCTTTTAGATACATATTTCTCACCCTGCTACAAGAAATCTTATTTCACATATGGAAATTTAAGATGGTATTTTGCTTAGAATGATAGAATAATCATGATAGCAGTATTATATTTTAAAAGCTGATAAATGTTATATTTAAGTATTTGCTTTATGTATTTTAGAACACATAAGTAAATTTTATGTTGTTTGTATGTAGGGAACTGTGAGTAATTATGTTAGATGGTGCTACATTAATTTAAAAATAAGAGCACTCTATAACTAAAACAAACTAAATGGAATTACACTTTAAGTGTTTGCCTGTCTGAAAAAGTTGTTTCACAAAGTTTATAAAAGTGACTGAAGAACATAAAGGAATGTATGGTTTATTTTGTTAAGATCTTAAAGAGTCTTGAAAATCGGAATCAGTTAAGCTTTGAAGTAATGTGACACACATACTATTATAGTGCTGGATTGGCATTCTTTCAGTTAAAAGTTTAAATTCTTAACTTTTCATAAAATGTTATGTAATAAAATTTAGTGTAAATCTGCTTCTGGTATTAGTAGGAGGTATCATAAGAGGCAGTATTTTGGTGAAAATAGCTATGTTTCACAGCAAAAATGACTTTTAAATCCACAATAGTGTGAAGAAAATAATGTAATTCATTTTTTAATGAGCAGTAAGTAAAATCCCACCTCCGTTTTCTTTACCTATATGCCCTGATATGTGCCATGACTATGGTACTTTCAGAACCATAGTTGCAAATGCATTCAAGATTGCTCTTGAGCAAGAATGGTTTATAAGCCTGGCAGGTTCAGCCTAGATATTATACTCATCAGAGGTTGAATTACATAACAGACAGCCTCAATGAGTTATTACAGTAGAGATGTAGAAGCAGTGAAAGGTTCATATTTATTAGAGTAAAAGGCCTTGTAATGATTGATACATCATGTCAACTCGAGAAGCTTAGAAGCTTAACCAAGCAACTTATCAGGGTGCCAGGCTCCTCACACTACACATTCCGAGCCTGTGCAGGAGGAAGGCACAGAGATGAGGTAAGGGCTACACACACCCCAGGATGGAGAGCCTGCTGTATAAGGGAGGGACAGCAGCTTACTCTCCTTCCCTTGTGCTCTTGCTACTTTTGCTGTCTTTTGCAACCCATCTTGAGTTGCTGTTCCTGTGCCACTCTGCCCTTCCTTGAGACCAGCTAATTATGGACTGAAACCTCCACAACTGTGAGCTAAATAAACCATTCCTTCCTTGTTTTGTGGAGGTGTCAGTATTTTCTCTCAGCAACAAGAGAAAAGTAACCTTGATAAAATTCGATATGGGGAGGAAGGCCATTGCTGTGACTATTCCAGACCGTGTTGTATGAGAGCCTTTGGGAACGGCTTGTGGGAATAGTTTGGTGAGGCTTGAAGACATCATCTCAAAGGAATTGCTGGAACACTCTAGGCTGTTCTGTATGGGAAATTCTGCTCAGAGCTCAGGAGACCAGAAAACTGATAGGAATCCTGCTGGTAAAGACAAAGCTTGAGAGTTTTCTCCTAGGAAGGACTGCATTGGTTGTTGGACCCCAGGTTATGTGTGTTATGGTTCAGCAGAGGTTTGTGTGCATTTTACTCCTGCTCAGAGACATTGCTTGAGGGTGAGATTAATGGTGGAAAAGTAATTAACCTAGGAAAAGTAATTTTAAGGCAGTTTAATGTTGAGATTGTGGCATGAGTGCTGTTGTGCAATTTTAGCAAGATTTGTGTAAAGAATCAAGAGCCAAGAGCCAAGCAGAATGACTAAAGATGTGAATATTACCTGAACGGAAGCTCCAGTAAAGCTGTGGACTGCAAAATGCAGCAGGGGAGATTTTGCTTGCTCAGTAGAAACAGGAGAATACAAAAACTGACCTGAGATCATAACAAGAAACAGTAACTCAACCTCTTGCGGCATCAACACTGAAAAGGTAAAAAACTTTACTTTGAAGGGAAAGTTGCACAGCATCATGTACCACAATGGTGGCAGTGTAGGAAATTTGTTTCTCAGAATTGAACTCAGAGTGTCCAGTGATCCAGGGACTTGGCCAAGAGAGAGGGAAGCCTGGCTACAGCTGCAACTGTTAGCGGACCTTGGCATGCACCATCCACATGGTGCTGGCTTTAGGTGCATGTAGAATGCAAAGGTTGTGAGGTTAAGAAGGCTTCCACTCCAATTTCAGAAGACCCAAAAGGCCAGGAAGTAACCTGTGAGAAAGCAGTGTGTAGAGTTTTGAGTGTGAACATGAAAGTGAAGTGTAGACACCAGACATCTGGGAAAGCTAAGAACATCGATCATCTAAGGAAAGCTGCAAGAAGGAGCAAAGTGGACCTAACAGAGAAGCCATGGGAACTGTAAGCATCTGAAGAACCACAGGAGCAAAACGACCCAATTCCTTTGAGACTCACAGACTGTTTCAGGTGCTGAAGATGGAACTAAATGATTTAGTGTTTGACCTGCTGGATTTTGGACTTGCTTTGGTGCAAATCATTAATATTTCCCTGTTCATAACTTTGAAGATGAGAGGCTTATTTTGTGTTGTTGACTATTGGACGTGTCTAACTTTTCATTTGTTCAGGGTCTTGCAGCTAAGAGTTTGCCTTAAATCTCAAAGGAGACTTGAGACTTGAACTTTGCAGCAATACTGAAACTGTTAGGACTTTGGCAGCCTGTGTAGATGGACCAAGTATCTTTTGCATAAAGGAATGTGCAGAGTCTTTTGGGGGACCAGATATATAATGTTATGACTCTAATGTAATGTAATATTGATAGACTTAATATTGATTTTTAGGATTTTTAGGGGCCAGGGAGATGGCTCAGCAGAATAAGCACTTGCCTGGCAAGAGCAATGGCCTGAGTTCAATCCCCATTTTCACCCCCCCAAAAAATGTTAAACTTGTGTTATGATGTTCAAGTTGTGAGATGATAAAAAAATAAGTGTGTATTTGTATCTGGACCCCAAGTTAAAGAAATGTGTCTGATTGGAGGTTGATAAGTGGTGCATTGTAATGGTTGATTGTGTCAATTTGAGAAACTTAGAAGCAACTCATGAGGGGGCCAGGGTCCTCATTTTATAAACATTCTGAGCCTGTGAAAGGGAAGGGCAATGATGGTATGAGTGCTGCACCCACCCTAGAGTGGAGAGCCTGCACATGACGTAAGGGAGGGAAGGAGCCTGGCTCTCCTCCCTTTGTGCTACTGCTGTTCTTGCTGTCTTCTGCCACCTTGGACTCTTGCCTCTGTGCCACACCACCCAGTCTTGGAGCCAGCGGCTTATGGACTGAAGCCTCTGCTGACTGAGCTAAGTCAGTCATTCTTTCGTTACTTTGGAGTGCCAAGTATTATTTTCTCAGCAAAGAGAGGAATTAACCATGGCAGGCTATTTAAGCGCCTTCTTACTGAGTTTACATAGAAGGAATACAGTTGATCTTATTCTTTAACTTGTGTCTAATACACATTGCCCAACCATGTTGTCCTTTCTCAAATTTATCGAAAGCTGAGTTTTTTTTAGATGGATGATACCTTGTGTAACTCTCGAGTACTAAAGCCCAGGGACACTGCTGTGGGACAGTATTTTTCCCTATAGTTTGGGAAACTCTATGTCTTTTGAACTTTGCCATTTAAAGGTCTCATTACTAGTAAATTTGATTTTATCATATGCCAAGTAGATTCACTGATGGGCACCTGGATTACTTGCTTTTGGTGATATGAAAATTTAGTTAAAATAATTCTTTGGGCTTAGTATAAATAATCAAGTTTGAACACCTCACAAAACTTTTCAAAGATTGTTAAATAATATTGTGCTGCAGTGAGTGTAGATACAATTTCCAAGTATATATTGATTACAACTTTAGAAGATTTTTTACTTAGCCAAAATAATAAATTAACAAGGTGCTAACATTTGTTTGTCACATGTTTTGTATTCTGTGAGTAGTTTAGACATAATTGTGAAAAACTAAGTAAGTGTATATGTAATGCATCTAAACTATTTAATTACAGAAATATAAAATACAAAACAAGTGACAGAATATATAGAAGGAAGCCCCTGAAGATAAGAATTCTAACTATGGAATAATAATTCTACAGTTAGAATTATTATTTCAGAAGACTGAGTTTTGCCTCCTCCCCAGTCATACTTGGCACTGATAGAGTTGACCTTTTATTCTATTTTTCCAGAAAGATGAAAATTCCCAATAGCAAATACACTTAGATCATTTCTGGGGAGTCAATCTCAATTTTGATATTTAATTTCTTCCTCTGTATTTGCCTATATTTCTACTGCAATGGTATTATCTGTATTCTCATCCCTTGACATCAAAAAATTAAGGCAGACAAAGGAAGTAGACAGGAGGAATGTCTAATAAGAACAGGGGAACTCAAAGGTTGCCATGGAGATGCTTTTCCTAGGAGTTTTTACAGTCCAAAATGACCAGAGATCTGACCACTCTGAGTGGTCAAGATCAACCGTAGGACAAAAATGAACTTATTAAAGTAGAAATTGGCTTAGGAGGAATTGAGGCACACAGCAAATGCATCTCAGCAGGTACCTCTTGGCCTCTATCCTTTCTAAAAGTTTTATTAACAGAACAAAATGAAAAGGAAAAAAATCTAGATATGTGGGAGGAAAAGTTATCATAGTGGTCATCCATCATCTTATGTGTTCCCCACTTATTATATCCTTGCACTTGATTTCTGTCTGGTTCTTATTAAATATTGACATCAGGCTTCACTTTATCTGACTAAGGTCTTGTCACCCTGACTGTCCTGGATAGAGGCCTCTGTTGCCACCTGTTACAATCTTCCAACTTGCCTTTCTCTAAAATAATGGAGTATTTTTGTGCCTAAAGCTCTCTGGTAATAGATGTATGGTATAATGAACTCAAACGTGTTCAGTTTTCTACTTATTTTCCCATATTAACAATAGCATACTCTCCAACTGCTCTATCTTGGCTTATTTATCTCCCTGACATTTATCATTTTTAATGTAAGATCTCTAGTATTTATTTCTTGACTATGTGATTTTTGTGCTCTTGCCAAAAAGTCCATAACTCATTTGGTGCAAATAATATTTTTCTGTGTTACTTCTGTTCTCTAGTATCTACAACAGCAATTGATACAAAACAGGTATCAGAACAAATATTTATTGAGGAGATGAATTGCTCTCCTTCATTTAAAGTTTTTATTGGACTAACTTTGATCTCCCAAAGAGTGAAGCTTACCTGTTGTTTTTTACTCCTCAGATGCTGGTCTGACTTTGTAATCTCTCTAAAGACTCTCTGACCTCATTCCTACCTTATTAACTGTTCCATTCTTATTGGCTTTATCTTTGGATAAACCATATAAAGTTCACCTTATGGCCTGCCCAGTTGTTCCTTTTTTGTATAATATTCATGTACCTTACTCCCTCACATAACAGTTTGTTAGTATTTTTATAGGAAATATCAATGTAATATATTTTTGAGTCTCAAAAAAATAATCAAGATAAATATAGCCTGATTTGAAATATAGATTTTAATTGGAAGCACATGGAATATTGCATTCTGTTCCCATCTTGTATAAGCATATGGAACTCCTCACACAGGCTTATAATGAGTGTCTAGGGCAATACATTTTGCAGAAACGCAGAAATACATATCAAATAGATTTTTAGCTTTGTGAAATGCCAGAGGAAGAGCTGAACCATTTGATAATTGCCAGAACCTTTCTCTGAAAACTCACCAGGACTGTGAGTCATTCTTTAGGTGACAAGATGTCAGGATATGACAAGAGATTCCAGTTATATAATATGACAAGGAGCTTAACCCAGTTCTAATGCTGAAAAATACCAGTCAAAGTAAAAATAAAAATGAAATAGGTCTTCCTTAGTTTCTTTGATGAAAATATATCACAAGCCTTTATAAAGCACTTCTATTTTCAAAATGCTCAAACTCAGAACCTAAGCCAAAGAGTAGGAGCCTTTATAATGGAAGACTCAGATGTTCCTTTAGTAGTTTACACAGCTATTTAAAAGAAGTGTGGCAAAGAGAAAATAGCTCTGTCTGTCTGCCAGGTAAACCATGAGGAAATATATTTTATTAAAAACAGAAAATTTTGTTGATATAGAATAAAATGTTTAGAAATATTGGATTTTTATAGATTTAATGCCCTTCATTAGATTTACTTAAACTTATGTAACTCTTGGACTTACTGTTCTCCTGAAAAAAGTGGGACACTGCTATATTCAATGAAGAGCATAGATTCAAAATGACAACACCTTTAAAACTTAAACCTTGTATTAGAATAACATAAATGAAGAGGGCTAGGATTATTAGTGAAAGCAACTGTGTGATTTATAAAATAGGTTGACATTCAAATGAAGAAAAAATAATTCCAAATAATAATACTTGCTCCACAGTGAGTGGGCCTACCTAAAGCATACTGTCATTATTTTGCAGTAGTTTTGCAAGGTATTTCCTGACAATGAGACAGGCTTTCTCTGTAAAGTCGATTATCTAATGAGACAATGGAACTTCTCTTTATTGCTCCTATACTTCAAGTATGCAAAATTTCTAAGCCAATTTGTTTCATCTATAAAACTAATCAGATGTGCACCACTCAAAAAATAAATTATGCAGCTAATATTTGATGTTACATAATTTGAAGGACAGTAGTAAGGCATGCACTTTTTATATATGAAATTGACACAGAAATAACACAATCATTAACTTTCCAAGAAAGATACCAAGTGCTTAACTCAGTTGGTGACACATTCCTCAGAATGCATTTCAATTTTCGAATGTTTTACAAGTGTTTTTCTGCAGTACCCAGTGGTTATACTTATTGAGTTGCATCTTAATTCTTTTTCATCCCTACCCTTCCCGTCCTTCCGCACTCCTCCCAATTTTGGTTCCTCTTCGAAGGAACAGCAGTTCTATTTTCTTTTTTTTTTTTCTTCAGTTCTTTTATCTCACCTCCCCTGTCTCTCATTCTTCTCCCCTCCATCCATATCATCCTCTCCCATATTGAAAAATATCGGCCTAATTCATACTATCTAGCTTTTATTTAGCTCTTTATATTTTGGGAGGTTCTTGTATAAAAAATTATACATTATTTAAATTTGTGTGCCTGATTTATTTCTCTTAATATCATTGTCTCGGTGCCTGAATGCCTGATGCTTAAATTTCTTGATGGTAAAATAGTACTCCAGTTTATATAAATATCCCATTTTTTATCCATTTATCTTTTGTTAAACATGTATTCCTTTTCCAAGATTTAGACATTATAAATTATGCTCCTGGAAGGAACTTGCAGACCTCTCACCCAGTGCGCTCTGCACACCTGTCCTGTGGACAGCTGGGTGTCGGGCCTCCTCCACACCCCCAAAGATTAGGTGCTTCCAGTCTGTTCTTCAAAGCGTCTGCTTGCCAGGTTGGGGACGGCAAACCCTGATTAGAGAGAGGAATGAAGACAGGACAGACAGAGAGCATTCTCGTGAGGAAGTCAGAGGGCGTCGAGGAAGCATGGAACTGATGCAAGCTCTCATATTTTAAAAAAAAGGTTTTCATTTTTTTATTCTATTTTGAGTACTTAGTACAGGGTCTATAGGGCTTCACTACACAGATTGGACTCGTAGTGATCCTCCTGTTGTCAGCCTCCCATGATCTGGGATTACAGGCACTCTCCACCACGCCCAATATCAATCGCAGTCTCCGCATGCCCCAGGGTGCATGCATGTCAGGAATCGAACCCCGGTCCCTGTGCCTGCCTAAGCAGGTGCTTTAGTCCACTGAGCTATCTGGTGGGCCTGACCTCAGTTTTATTGTGAAACAAAGGCACTGTGTTTTGCTGAACACATGTGCACATTTTAGAATAGAATGGCCTAACAACAAATACTAGAATTACTCACTTTATCAAATTGTTCTTAAGATATTCCTCTGCTTTACTGGCCAGGTGCCCATCTATCCCAGCTGAAACAACACCTGTCTTCAACTTTCTGAGGACCCTAACTCCTGGGGTCAGCAGTCATAAGTGCCCTAAATCACCTGGAATAGATGTTAACCCTTTGGAATGGCAAAGAACTCCACATGTGATCATCACCCTATTCTCAGAATAAATGATTTTCTGCACAGCACATGCTAATTACTAATACATCAGTGTTTAGTTTTTAGTTAAGTTTATTGGTACAATTTAAATATACATAACGATCACATTCAACATTGGGAATGGTGTTTAGTTATTTCATTTGTTTTTGCCATTAGAGTTACTAAATACCACAGAATAAAGACTGTGCTGGCTTTTAAGGAAAAAAATTCCAGTTCTTAGAAAATGATATAGAATAAGACATGCTTTATGTATGTATTAAATAAATAAACATATGAATTAGCAAATATGTTATTATTAATATATGAAGCTGCCATTCTATTTCTGTTCTTGCCTGCCACATTAATAAACCTGCTGCCACTCCTCCAGGAAGAACAATTTTAATTCATTATTTTACTACCAGGTCACCATCAAGATAAATTAACTTGTTCTCCTGGATTTTCTTCCTCACAGTCCATTAACTTGATCTCTTTCTCCCCTCCTGCTTCTCAAGTGGATATGGTCAACAGATCCTCCACACCTCACTCGCTCACAGTTTTTCTGAAAAGCTCATTGAACATTGCCTATAAAATTATTTTAAGATCTTAAAAAAAACTGACAAACCTCATGCAAGTATAGAACTCGGTAAGTTTCCAAATCCAATTTTCTCTAAAACAGGAGCATTTAAGTATTTTTGCTTGGCCACTTATAAATTTGAATTTGCTGTTCATTTTGCCTTTGGTTTAGGAATCTCATTATGACTAATGTTAGAAAAACTACTTTAGATGAATTACTTTGATCAAAATTCATTTGAGAAAAGCATGATTCATACACTAGGCAAGCCCAGAAGGAGATGTTCAGAGGACTTTGCACAGCACTATGGGAAGTGCGGTTCAAATGGCTGATACACTTTGTCAACCTGAGAAGTCTAGCAGTTTAAGTGACTTGGCAGGGGGCAGGGTCCTCACTTTGGAAAGAGCCTGAGACTGTGCAAGAGCAGGATACAGAGCAGGTGTGAGGGCTGCCCGCATGCAACAGTGGTGCGTAGCCCGCGCACAACCTAAAGGGGAAGACAGACGTCGTCCCTCCTGTTGCTCTTACGGACTGAAACTTCTACAAGCTGTAAGCTATATAAAACTTTCCTTCCTCAATTTTGTCAAGCATTTTTGTCTCAGCAACAAGAGAAATGTAGCCAAGACAAAGGTCTTATAGACAACGTAGGGCAGGGAAGGAAAGTACGAAAAACGTGTCACTGTCTACAACCAGATGCCTTACTCCTGTGGTAAGAGATTGGCTTTTAATGAAATAACTGATTGGTTAGCTATGTGTTACTGGTTGACGGTTACATGCTCCCAATTGGGAAAAACAAGTTGTATTTATTACAAAATATCTTCATAAATTAGGTTTTGTTTATTTTATATATTAAGTTAAATGGCAGTTGGTTAGGCAGAGACTCAAACTATGGCTACAAGTCAGACTTATGACATTTTTTGCTTATAAATTTAACAGAAAGATAAGTGCTATGTATAAAAAACAAAACAAAACCGAAACCCCCTGCTTTTTATAGAACTCTAATTACTGACTGTGCATTTTCTCCTACATTTATTGTTACTTCATCTTTTAATTGTCATTATTTTGTTTTTATAATTATCTGGGGTATTTTTTCTTATTTTTTTCAAACCCTAGGTCAAGTACTGGCTCTCCTCTATCTTAACTTTATATACATTGTGCTATTGCAGATTTAGTGACAATCCAAACTGATAGATTGTTTGCCATTATAATGGATAGAACAGAAAATAGGAGACCACAGAAATGAGTATAAAATTAGTGGTACCTCAGTTTAGAAGCCCTTTTGTTTTCAAACAATTTGGGTCCTAAATATTCATTTGGCAAAATTCTGGTTCTGTTCATGAACTCTTGTATCAGGTGGGGAGCAGGAACTCAGCTCTGCTTTCACAGGAGCACACATGCAGCCTTCTTCAGAATTCTGGAATTAATCAAGTTTGTGAACTGAGGCACCGCTGTACTGTTGAAAGAATGAACTTTGTCTTTCATGTCTCATTTCACCACTGTATCTCAGTTCATGTACTAAGTTAAAGCCTGTGACTATATTTTCTCTGTTTTTATCTTATTTTATTTTATTGAACAACAAATAACAATGAGACAGTTTCAAATCAAATTAGCAGGACAGATTCAACAATGAATGCATTGCACATTGTTTTCGTAGTAGCTTTTTGTTGTACAGGAGCATACATGATATTCTATTCACAAACTCTTTTATAGCAGATGTCTCTGATCAACGAATTAAGAGAATGTAGCCATATACCTATCTTTTTTAAAGCTGAATTATAGCACAGTTTCAATAATTAATACCTTTTACATTATCTTCCTAGTAGTTATCCATAGTACAAGAAGCACACAGGATACCCTGTCCAAACAATATTAGTGCAAGTCTTTCTTCTCATAGAATTATGCAAAAGTACTGCAAATTTATCTTAAATGTACTGTTCTTTGTTTTTGCAGATCCTGGGATTGAACTCAGGCTCTTGTGCTTGCCAGAGAAGTGCTTATTCCACTGCGCCTTCTCTCCAGCCCCCGGTGCCTATTTTTTAAATACTTTTGATATGTATGTGTTTGATTTACTAGAAATGAAGCTCATGTGTATTGAGTAATAATAGTTTATTATTTTCCCATCATGTTCCACTGCATAGCTATTTTTTCTTCTATTTATTTATTTATTCTATTATTTATTTATTTATTTGTAGTATTTTGGGGAAGAGTCTACAGGTGTTCAAGGTCTCACTATTAAATCAAACTTGTAGTGGTCCACCTGTTTACAGCCTCCCAAGAGCTGAGATTACAAGCGTGTGCCACCACATCCAGTCTCAATTGCCATCTCAGCTCTCCCCAGGGAGAGGGCAGGCATGGCAGGCCCAGAGGATCATCACTGCATAGTTCTGAGTGCTGGGTTTTGGTCTCCTTCCTTTCACTCTACTCTGAAACTGACATGCTGCTTTCCCCAAGATAGGCTTGGCGAGCTTCCCGTACTTCCTTGAGCCCTGGCTTGTGTCTTGATTCTCTCTTGGCTCTGAGCCCTGTTCCCACCAGCTCAACCCCACCAACACGCACTCTCACTGTAACCCACCCCATCCCTAGTCACAAATTTACACTTTTGTCTGCCAAATAATTATATTTTCCTGCACAATCCCAACTGTTTCACATGGAGGGAAACTTAAACCTCAGAAATCAATCTCTGTATTTTCATCTGTACATATATTGAGTTTCCTAAGTTAATATTACTGCTGAAATCTTAATATCACTTTAATCTTTAAACATGCAGTTCTTTGAGCCCTTCCTCCACAATCTCAAAACATACATTCCATGACTTTCTGCTATGATTCTATATTATTTTAAAAAATGTTCCATTCATTATTTTCTTGGTCTAGGAACTTTTAAGTCTTTTGACATTATCATTTAAAATATCTCAGTTATAATGCTTTACAACAATTGTAAGTCAAGATTGAATTATTCCCAACATATTTAATCCAAAAAGTAACTTGTTTCTTTTTATTTTAAAGTTCTCAGGACCTAATAATAGATTCTTCCTTCTAACACATTCCATTCTTCTTCCCATAGGCATTCTCTGGAACCTGGAAATTTCTTTTGTATTCTTCCCATATTTTTTCTATTTGACCTGTCAAATAAAAGAAGCCACTCATGTTCTCTCTTTGGCCTCATAGAGAGATTGTGAGGTATTTATTTTTACTCTTGCACAGTCTCTTCTGTGTTCCCCATCTCACTTCCTTCAACAGAGAACTAATTTCCCCTACTCTCACTTCCACACTAGCATGATGAGATTAGTAGCTATGAAACACATGAAAATAATATATGAACTCTCAAAGGAAAAATGGTCTTTATGTTAGAGAGTCTAAGCTACTCTGTGCTCTCTACAGTGTAGGGTCGATGCAGACACCTCCATTTCCTGGATGGAAGGACCATGGTAGAAGATTGCAGTAGGAGCAGAAGATTCTGTCTGGGCAGGGTCACTGGCTGTAGCAGCATCTCTGGTCCTACACACGGAGGGCTGAAGGTGTCCCATGAAACCACATGACCACGTTGGGCAGGTATCTCTGGGGCTTCATCTCCTATGTGAGACAGCGCGCAGCTGGCTGTGTTAAAGAGTCTTAGCTTCGGTGTCTCACAGCAGAAACTTTCCAATGGAAGCATTGTGCATGGAGTCGTTTTTCTCTCTCATGCCCCACACTTCTCTCTCAGGGCATCTTAACTCCACTGTAAACCACGCACACTCAAAGTCTTGTTACAAGCTGTGTTTGAGCTTTTAAAGCAGGATAGTGAGTTAGTTCCCGTCGCCCTACTGTTCTGGTCTTTTTGGTTCAAATCTGCACTCCTATTTAAGCCACTGCTGAAAGGTCAGCTGCAGTTTATAAAAGGTGAAATGAAATTAGAGACTCATGATGGGATACATGAGTAATAATTTAAAGATAAGATAAAAACTCTTTCTATTTCTTTTCCAGAAGTTGTGGCTTCTTCATTACATCTGTTATCTTAATTATTATAAATTGTTTAATCTCCATAATCACAGTTATTATAATATGTTTGTCATCATTTTCATTTAGTCCACTTATCTCAATGAAGACAGTGCATACATGAATCTGCTTAGTATTGATTTTTTAAAATAAATGGATATTAATGTACCTAATTCATCATTTATTTGTCATTATCATACCTAACTATACATTTTTTTTTTACTGAAAACAGGTCCAGCAGATGCACAGTAAAACTGTTCAAAGTATTAAGGCAGTAAGGCAAAAACAATTAATACCATGCCTGGGAAAGGCGGGCCACGGCAGCGCCATGTGTCCAGTCCTGCCTTAGATCCTGTCCAGCAGTTTCACTATGGTATCCTTATAACTAACCACATGCTATGTCAAGTTTAAAAGTTTCAAAAAAATAAAGATTATATTATCCAGAATAAAAATTGTGAACATAAATAAATTATTCAAAATATATTAAACTAAGATTCACTGTAAAATTTCTGAATGATCAGTGTTTGCCCCAAACCCTTGAGATTTAAGAATTTCTTTGATATCATAAGTAATCATTTGTTGATTTCTTTCCTGTTCTTAATATATTATGAGGTTCAGGAAATTACCACACTGTATGATGTGCAACATTAATCACTTTCACAAAATTCTCACATCAACAGCACTGCAACGCTGACCTTTGGACTACTAATCTCACTATTACCCAAATCCATGTCCCTTCACCTCACTCTTTCCCACATTTTCCTGCTCAACTGAATCTCCTGGCCAAATTTCCGGTGAGGTCTTCCACTTTTCAAGGGTAACTCACACCACAAACATTTTAAAAAGATTAGTGATTCTTCTTAAGAGACTGGTTAAATCAATCAACAGAAAATACAAAGAGCACAATAACAATAACATAGAGTCTAATTAATTATTCAAAACTTATAATAAGGATGTACCACCCAACATATTGTTAATTTTATAGATATTATCTTACTTGGTTTGAATAATTTCCCCTCGAATTAGGCTGCATGATTTACATCAGAAAGAAAAAGGACCATGAACATTTCCATGGTCACAAAAATAGCTAGCGTTTAAGAATATTTTATTATTCTCATAACAACATATTTCCAAGGAATAGTATTGTTACTTATATTATCAAATGTTTATTATATTAAATTGATAAAAAAACTATGGATAATTATATAACACAATAATATGCTTATTTTCTACTGTCTTTCAGAAACCATTTATAAAAATAGGTTAATTTTCTTCCACACATTTGTTATTATTTTAAATGGTTTGAGCTATGTTATAATAAATATATTGTTGAGCATCCTTTTCTTAAAGATAAAAATGGCTAGTATCCTGCACCATATGCCATTCACTTTGCCTTATCAGACTCAATTGATTTTAGTCGTTGTTGTACATTTCCATTTGTATTTCTGCTTTTCGCTTCTTATACTAGGGAGACTATATGATATTTACACATGTGTGTCTGGTTTATTTCACTTATGAGTATATGTTCAAGTGGTGTCCACTTCAGTATAAATGCTACAAACTTATCATTCTTAATAGCTGAGTAATACTACATTATATAGAAATGCCACAACTTTTTCAATCATTCCTCATGTGATGGACATCTTGGTTGTTTCCAAGATTTTGCTATCACACATTGTGCTGCTATAAATACAGGTACATGTATATCACTATGATACAATGTTTTCAGTTCCTTTGGGAAAATTCCCAGTATGAGGATAGCTGGCTTGAATGCAACATCATGAAACTCAGTTGAGCTCAAAATTTTCTGAACAAGGATATTATGGAGCCACAGAGGAAAGAGATTGAAGTTCTATAGTGTGCCTGAGGAGAGTCACATGGAGAGAAAACTTTCTCTCAGGCTTTCACGGAGAGCAAACTGGTCAAGCATTGGCCATGACTCATCCATATGGATGACACAGACAAAGGATCTACAGAATAAGGTACAGGACTACAAGATAAACCCTAAGGGGGCTTCACTGACCTCATAAGAAACATAAAGTACATGTGTTGGTATATAAGTCTTGCTCTATCTAGGTCTTAACCATCCAGCTGAAAAGTATAAAAATGAGGCATACATCGCGAGGCCATAATATTAAGTTGAGCTGTAAATGGCTATGGTCGACCATATCTTCAGATAAATCACTATTATTGTAGAATGCTGGACTGTGTTGGATTGTGTTGTCGAGTTCAAGCACCTAAGTTAGTTGAATGACAATGGAGTGCACATCTCTGACAGTTGTAGACATAGGAAGGGGTATAGAAAGGAAGAATCATGATGTGTGTGTATGGACAGTACAGTTGGAATAGATAACACTGTGCTTCTACATAATTCTATGAGAGGCAAGATTTGCACTAATGGTGGTTGGACAGGATATTATGTCAGCTTCTAGTACTATGGACAACCACTAGGAAAATATCAAGGTAGAAAGTATTAATTATTGAATCTTTGATGTAATTCAGGTATAAAAAGTAAGATACACAGAGAGCTACCCTCTCTTTATTTACTGATAAGAGACATATGGT
>PVKA01023107.1:23489-36229 GCA_004027165.1 Ctenomys sociabilis | reverse complement strand
TACATCTTTATGTTAAAAGCAATATGCAATGTATTAATTATTGTAACTGTCTTATTAACCTATTTTGAAATTAGCTCATTGCTATTTAAAATTAATTAAAATAAATAAGTAAATATGGCCCCATAGACCTTGTCCCAGATATAAGTCCTTTCTAGCTCACTTTTTTTTTTTTTTTTTTTTTTTTTTTTTTTTTTTTTTTGTCTTTTTTGAGACAGGGTCTCACTATGCAGTTCAGGCTGGCCTTAAGCTCACTTTGTAGCTCAGGCTGGTCTCGAACTCACAACAATCCTCCTGCCTCAGCCTCCCGAGTGCTGGGATTACAGGCATGTGCCACCATGCCCAGCTCTAGCTCACTTTTAAAGTCTGAATTTCTTGTCCCATAAAACCAGGGCTTTGAATAAAAACGTCTTTGTCTTTGAAAGGTTAAAGAAAAAAAATATAAAAAATAATTATAAAATAAGAATTAATATTTCACATTATAGAAATTCTTTCAATATGTGAATATTAAAATATTAGAAAGGAAATTCACTTTGTTCACCTTAATTACTCCTAAAGGCTACTGGGCAGATTGAATACTTCAAAGATATTTGAGAACTCGCGTGCTTTTACTTAAGGTAAGCTGCACCTTCCTGTGCGGCAGTGATAAGGCTTCTGGGGCTGGCCAGCGTTCTCCGCCTCTCCCCAGCTTCTCCAGCCTTGGAGAGACCTGAGGGGTGCTCATGCCTGTGCGTCCTCCCAGCTTCACTCAGGAGCTTTGCTTGCTGGGCTGCCATGGGTGGCTGTGCTGGTGAACTTGCAAAGTTACAAGTCGTAAGCTCAGTTTGGAAATGTATTTAACAGTCATGGCATGGGTAAATCCGAGGGTCAGTATGACTTCATGTACACTACATGACAAAATGGCTGTTGGTCACTGCAAGAAAACACACGTTACAAGGCATGTGCCATTGAAATGCAAATTAGAGTCCAGGGAGATACCTCAGGGGCATAAGTGCCTGCCTGGCAAGTGCAAGGTCCTGAGTTCAATCCCTGAAACCACAAAAAAATGCAAATTAGACCAACTACTGAATAAGTCTGCTTTGTAGGATAGAAAATTACACATGGCCATGATTATATTAATTAAATGATTCTTCTTTTGTGATTTTTTTATAAAGTCATTGTATGCCCCTGCAACACCATTGCAGATGAAACATGCAAAACATAGACAAGAAACAGCAAAGTGAAGGAAAGCTTTCGGTGCAGTCCTCCCAGCCCAGGGGTGCACGGCCTTTCACACATGGGACTACAGGCTTTGCGTATACTTTGTACTTCTCTGTGTTGTCTCTCTTGTGCTTAGTTCACAGTTTAAATCATGCACCTTGAAAAAAAAAATTATTTACTTTTCTTACCTAGCTTCCGCAACAATAACACGCTGCCATCTTCCCATGATCTTTGAATGCACCTCTGTTAATGTGTGTCACATGTGTCAGAATTGCCCATTTATCTGTGGTCCCCAATACCCAGCACCTAAAGAGCAGAGCGTATGCCCATATATGGAAAGTACCCAACTTCTTGGAACACAGTACAAGTTCATAAAAATGCTCAGTGAAATATTAAAACCTAGTGTCACCAGTTACTGTACATAGCTGTTTCAATTTCTCATGTAAATATGAGGTGCCGTGTTAATGATGCACAAGGAACATCCCAATCTCAACAGGAGACCAACTACATCAAATTCCAATCTCAGTATCTCTTTTAATGCTATTGACCACCATGGTCTGGGAGTTACCTCAGTGACACAGAGCCGGCCTGGCAAGCACAATGTCCCAAGTTTGATTCCCAGCACAAAAGCAGCAAAAGACGAAATGTAATAAACACCAAATTTTTAAATTATTCAATAAAACCACTATTTGTGATCACTAAAAACTGATCCTTCTTTCAGCCTGTAAATTACAATATTAGCATAAATCCCATTGTAAGAATCCTATATATATATATATATATATATATATATATATATATATATATATATATATATATATATATAGAGAGAGAGAGAGAGAGAGAGAGAGAGAGAGAGAGAGAGAAAGGGGGGAAGGAGAGAGAGAGAGAGAAGCTTGGCTTATATTTCCTTCCCTCTGTATCCATTTATAATTTCCATAGAATTTATACTTGTTTGTTTGATTTCAACTAATTCTATATGTATCATATCAACACTTGCATCTGTAGTCCTCAATACAAATTGCCACTAAGTGATTTTGCTTCTGCAGAGACAGTGTTTAAATTTCTGACCTCTTTTCCACTCTTGAAATCAAAGTAATATTTCAATCCCACCTCAAGGTTTTGTTGGCAAGACTGAAATGAGATAAAAGCGTGAAGTGCTTCACAGAGGAGCTGGTGTAAAATAAAACTTCAAGAGCCGAATTCAGGTGTGTGCACTGGGTACATATTCTGTGAACACTGTGCCTAGAATAAGCCTCGAAACCTGCTGAAGTTTTAGAATCTTTAGTTGTGAACAAAATTAGTTTATTTATAGTTTCAGAAGTGAGTTTGGATACAGTATTAGGCTAACACTTAAACTTTCCAATGCCCCTTGAAAGGATTCTACCCAATCACTTTAGTTAAGAAAACAAAACATCTGCCAGCTGATTTGATAACTTGGGCTCACATAAAATCCATTTCAGAAAAGAACCAGGGTTTAGTTTGGAATGGTCTCAAAGGATATAATCATATGTAAATATGCTTTGTGACTCTGCAATAGCCCAAGTAGCTTGGACTGCAGTCTAATGGTATGAAATAAGCAAAGGAAGATATTTCTTTCAAACTCTTGACAATTACTCATTGGTAGGAATGACTCGATGCCTTGTGTATTGTGTTCATGGTCCTGCAAACAAGTGATTAAATTGTGAACCAAAGGAGATTAGGAAAGTTTTTATTGGAAATAAGGAGGAGAATAGCTTCTAGCTGTTCAGGAGGGAGCTGGAAGGCGGCAGTGTGGCTGTCTGTCTGGTGATAACTGCAGTATAGACGAGGAGAACCCAGACATTTCCTGATAGCTTAGTGGTCTGAAGATTTAAAATTACGTTTAGGTTCACATTTTTAACCAAGCTCCTCAGCATGTAGTGTTTCCAGGAAACTGGGATCTCAGAAGGAGCTAGATAACTTGAATTATAAATTCCTCAAAATTCAGGAACATAGTAGGGAATGGTTGGACCTCCTGTTAGCGGGGTGTGGGCTGTATTTCATGCTGCTTGGGGAAGTTCATTCTTTATCTGAAGTTCTATTTTGCTGTGCATTCTTAATTTTTATCAGTATATTTGGCACCCCCGCTCTGTCTTAGGTCTTTCCACTAGCTAGCTACTTTACTTATGAGCTAGCTAAATGTACTATTTTCTTCAACATGAGCTGCAATTATGAGTCAAGTTTTCTCCATTTCACTGAAAGTTCAGTTTCTAGATTACCATTACTTTTTCAACAGAAGTTTATTAAACTAATACTCTTACAAAATAATACTTCCCAATGTTACCCTGAAAAAGATTTCTAAATCCTTTACATTCTACCTTTTTTTTATTAGAAACTTGAAAAATTCGTGAAGAAATTGTAGTATCTTTCAACAATTATTTCTGATATGGCAAGAAGCTGTACACATTCATCCATTACAGTACTAAAATTCCCCAAATTTTAAACATGAAAAATTACATTTTGTCAAACATAAAATAGAATAAATACATCCCACAGAGTTTAGCATTAGGGAGGAATGCCTCTTCAGTTCAGGTTTTCACTTTAATTTCTAAAAACATTTTTACTACCATATACCTTTTTTCGATGTTGTCAAACAGAGGCAGATACAGTACAGCCTTAATGTTTCGGTACTTTTATAATAAAATACTTCATATTAGACATTTTCCCACAACATCATTAAATTTGCTGCAGAACTGCTGTGGGCTTAATACAAATTTAGAAAGCAAAAGGAAAACATATTGCTCCATGTACTACTCTATCAACTGTCAAACACGGGCAAGAAAGCTAATGGCAAAATGCTTGTCTCTGTTCCAAAGGAACTCGGTTCCCTCAGAAAACACACTCTAACCTTCTTAATATTTTAAACTTTTCACGTGTCTACTTGCATCCTTATTTAAATTATATTCTGTGTTTTGAAACTCTCCATACATAGGTGAAATGAAGGCTATTGTTTATCATCGATGTTCCAAAGAAAAATACCTAAGAGAGGTTTTAATAGACACTTTTTTAAAACAGCTGAAATGAGATTTCATGTTCAAAAAGCTTGGGAAAAAATAGGTTTCCTAACTTCCAAATTTGCAGAGCCTTTAGTATGTTAATTTGTATTGTGGCTCTCCAAGGTACAAACAGCATTTGCCAACAAAGGATCATGGAAACTTCCCCTTTTCTAGCCTTTTTCCATTTATTTGTTTATTTTTTATTTATTTATTTTTTTTTTTTGTCTTTTTGAGACAGGGTCTCACTATGCAGTTCAGGCTGGCCTCGAGCTCACTTTGTAGCTCAGGCTGGTCTCGAACTCACAACGATCCTGCTGCCTCAGCCTCCCGAGTGCTGGGATCACAGGCATGCGCCACCACGCCCGGCTTTATTTGTTTATTGACCCAATGATTATTTACTACATGTTTGTATTCATGAATGGTGAAAGAAAAATAGGTGCATACACCGGGTTAAATGTTAAGTAAAGGGCAGAGTGATACAAGGGGGGCAAGGGAGTTTTGTAATCCCAGAGCTCTCTGCTGGGATGTATAAACTGACCCAGGGCTGAGGAAGAAATCTTTATCCAGAGGAAGCAGAAATCAGAGAGAGTTAAGGATGCCTGCATTGCAGAAACAAAGCAGAGGTTGCTTTAGCTAGAGCAGAACAGCACTGATGGAAAAATAAGACATGAGAATGCAGAAAGAAGTGTGTGGATAAGTAAGGTAAATCCATAGCATGGTAAGCTATGTGGATATCCTCACAAACACAGCACAGAGCCAGTTAGGACCGATGGTAGTAGAGACAAAGAACAACTACATAGAAGTCGTATGAAGGCAGAGAAGCATATAACACAGTGCCTGGCTCATGGGAAGCACCCTGAAATTCAGATCAAATGAAACCCCAGAAAATTGTGGTTCTTAGCTACAAAAATTGAAATTTAACAGAAAGCCACAGGTCTCTAATTTTACAACAGTTTTTCTGTCCTATGAATAACTTATGCATTGTATTAAAATTTAAAAATTAGTAACAGAAATAGTTGCAGTGAGTACTCAGAATGGATTTGTATTGTTTATAAATTATTTCAATCTTTCATTTGTAAAATTATTCAAAGTCTAAAGGGGTTTCTTACATTTTTTCCAGATTTCACTGTGTGTTATTGCTAAAATAAAGTTATAGTGCCATTTTATGCATTTGGAGGGTTTCAAAATTGTCAAGATATTCATCTTATAGACAACAAGGATCTAGTTGCTAATCAAATGGAAAAAATCTTCAAACAAAAAAAAATTCAAGGATATAATGAGTACCTAAAATGTTATTTCTCTGTAAAAAAAAAAAAAAGGTGTCTTCCGTAACAATTGCTCAAGCTACCTTTAATAATTGGTGAAATTAGATAGAAATTAATATACATTCAGAGAGGGATTGAGGCATGAATGAAATCTGCACAAAAATACTGAAAAGCAGGAATTATTACTGGAGGTAAATATAAAGAGAATCTAGCCTCAAAATGAGGAAGCAATTGTGAGACCTGCGTGTGTCCCTAGAAATTAGCAAAAACTTAAGATTTTACTATACTGTGCACTATGTGGACCAGTTGCCCACAAATGTGTGGTAGATTGAAAGCTGGTGGTGAACTTGTGATACCCAGCTGAACTGGTCCAGTGTGGTGGCAGGTGTAGGAGACCCACCTGAGGATTGTTGCCAGCAGCATAATATGCAGAACTGGAGAGGAAGAAGTTCAGAAGCTGTAAGAAGACACAGGACTTTCTGGAGAAGCTTCTCATGCAGGCTTTCCTGCTCAATGAAGCTGTTCTTATCATCAGAGGAGCTCAAGATCTTACTGTCCTTGGCTATAGTTCCCTTCGGGGAAGCTCTGGTCCTCACTTTGAGCATCCCTTTCTGGCTCCAGAGAGGAAGGTGATGCACTGCTCAGTCTCCTAGAGAAGCTGGCTGCAGTGGCTTTCCTGATGGAAACTATTGTCAGAGGAGCTCAGGACTTCGCTGCTGTTGAAGATCAACTTTAGGGGGCGCTCCAGTTCTTACCTTGAGCCTCACTTCCTAACTCCAGTGCACATCCTCAGCCTGGAGTTTAGATCTTTTATCCTACTGGCACAGACTTTCTAGCTTCCACCTCTGAACGTTGAGCCTTCCCAGTACAGATCCTTGAAACAGGCCTGCATGAGACATTGTTGTGGGCTGTAGGCCTCAACTGGACTTGTGGGAGAATTGCTGTGAGCTCTAGGTCTTCAGGAGGACTCGTGCAGGATATCACCATGGGATCCAGGCCATAGGCTGGATTCTTTGGTCTTCGGTGTGTGGAGAGATTTTGTGCATTCTTTCTGTATATGAGTCTTTGGGTGACTATTATAAAGAATCTCATAATTAATTTCCTGAACTGTACTGTTTTCCCCTTGTAAGCCTCTGCCTACAGCAGGTATCAAACACATAGGTGAGTGACCAGGCCATCTGAACCCGTACTTTGCTTCCTTCCCCAAAATGCCTCTGTCCCTTTCATAAGCCCTTTTTTAGTGGATCATTTGCTATTGGATCAGTGTTCCATAAGCAGCTATTCTTGTAGTCATGTAAGTAGATGAGTGTTAGACTCAAATTATACCCCCATGGTGATTTTGCTGTATAAATTACCTCTGACAAAGAGCTCCAATGGCCACTCACTCAGGACCCCTGCTGGAAGACCAAAAACTACTTTTCTTACCCTATTTTGTTTTTTTTCTTTCTCTTTTTAATTGAAGCTTTTTTACCATATTTTCAGTAAAACTCCCCTAATGCCCTTTGGTTCATGACTTCCTTCTTTTGTGTTGCAAGAAAACAATCCTAGGATATTTGACGTCTAACATGTTAGGAGTTAAATTTTCCCACATCAGTTGAAGTTATAATAATATCCTGTATATTAACTACATAGCTTAAAATTATATTGTGGGGCCAGCGAGATAGCTCAGTGGTCTAAAGTGCCAGCTTGGGCAAACTTAGGCAACTTCAGGGACTGAGGCTAGATCCCTGGAAACACATGCTGTGCCAGCCCTGCCCCCAGGGCAGGCTGAGGCAGCCACATGGGAAAAGAAGAAAATTATTTTGTAAATGTACATATTTGCATGATAATTTTCATGCACAAAACTAAGTTCTATCATAACTATGTAATAGATATAATAGAGAAAATATCTAATGGCACAGTAACACCCTTCCATATTTAATGTGAACATCTTAAACTAAAATTACAATATAATCACATGTAAATAAATGTTTAGATAACTAGCAGTTACAGCAAAATTATTATCATGTTCATGGTGATAGTTACACATAAAAAGATATTTTCAATAATTTCAGAATCATGGATCTGCTTTTCATATTAATTGCAATTTACTTAAAAAATTGATTACAAATATACTTTCAGCCCACAGCTGCAAACATAAGAGTCAAACATCACAATAATTTGTTTTAATCACTAGGAAATACAAGTTTGGAGGAAAAGTAAGCATTTAAAGCTGGAAATTAATATTTAGTTCTTATGTATAGTGCAGCTGAATGAAAATAATTTGAGCAGACAAAGATCATGTCAGTCATGCTAATTGCTAATCAATAGTGCCTGCTTTATACATTTAGATTTAAAAATATACAATTTAAAATATTGACTTAATTTTCTTTGAAATTTTAGACTTACATATTTTAATTGTAAAATTATCCTTGATTATTTTTATTAATTTTAATGAGAAAGAAATAGCAATGAGACAGCTCCAAAATATGTTAGTAGGGCAGTTATAACAATTAACACATTGCATATTGTTGTCTTAATAGTAGTTATTCATTGTACAAGATGTAGACATGATACCTTAGTACATATTGGTAAAAATCTCTCTTCTCATTGAACTAAGGGAAAGTAGCTGCATATCTATCCTAAATATATATATATATATATGCACATATATACATATATATATGTATATATGTGTATATATATGTACTATATATATAATTTTGCCATAACTACTAGTTATCTAAACATTTATGTACATGTGATTATATTGTGATTTTAGTTTAAGATGTTTACATTAGATATGAGGATATTACTGTGCAACTAGATATTTTCTCTATGATATCTATTATAGAGTTGTAACAGTTTAGTTTTGTGCATAAAAAAATATATATATAGAACCTTGGTTTAAAAAGGTGTTTGGGATATATACTTTAATATTCTCTTAATTATGTGACTGTTCGTTTTGCAAAACAAAATAAACTATAAGTTTACTGGGCTCCTTAATTTCAGAAAAACAAATATGGTGTTGAAGCTTTAGATCATTGTAAGAATCGGGGTGAGATAAATGACATTACTTTTAATTCCAAATTCTTGAGTTCCATTGAAATATTTTTAGAGTCGCATTTTTCAGGATGTATCTTATAGATCTTCTATCAATACTGTTACATACTTCTCAATGGTAGTCATGGCATTTGAACATGACAGGCTATGACTATGGAACCTGAATGTGGATATTATAAGGTTTGTTAACTGGAAAACTTAAACCTCTGCTTCAATAATTTATGAAAGTCAAATGAAGAGAAAATTTATTGTACCTCATAATGTTATGTGCACATTTCAGATGTTCATTTCATTATTATCAAATGAAACAATTGCCTAATAAAATTTATAATCTTCCATTTTTCAACACTTCTGTGAGTAATTAAGAGAAAATATCTATCAAGGTATTTCAGTGACCCTCCCTGTGGAATTATTCAAAAAAAATGGAGCAGCCCCAGTAGAACAGATAGCATCTACTGTACGACAGACAGCATCTACTGCACAGAATAAACATGGAAATACAGAGTCCCACGGATGTGCATGTGCACTGTGCTTCATGAATTTAATTCATTCCACAATTTTGGGGAAGATGCCTACATTTGTGTTTGTACAGGAAGATGACCACAGCCTTCTTCACGAAATTGTGTGCAGTTTGTAAATGGCAGCAAAATACTCTCCCGACACTTCTGTGAGCCAAATTGTTTGCGAACAGAAATGTCCATGACCTGAAGTATTAACTGTAAAATCTATTCATAGGCCCACAATATCTCTGTGTATACACACAAAAATACATATCTTCATACACACACACACACACACACACTTTATTTGCTTAGTATTTTTTTAAAAAAATTTTTGTTTTATTGAAGT
This sequence comes from Ctenomys sociabilis, assembly GCA_004027165.1. Taxonomy (NCBI): domain Eukaryota; kingdom Metazoa; phylum Chordata; class Mammalia; order Rodentia; family Ctenomyidae; genus Ctenomys; species Ctenomys sociabilis. The sequence goes on along the minus strand of PVKA01023107.1, from coordinate 26,859 downwards.
ACAAATATCAATGAGACAGTTTTAAGATACCTTGACAAGATGGATTTGATAAATTAATACATTGCAAACTGTTTTCATAATGTTTTGGTATCATAGAAGGTGCCTGCATGATATTATACTTACAGACATTATTATATCATATGACTCTTATCAGGAAATAAAGAGAGTGTAGCTGTTTGCGTATCTTATTTTTTATATCTGAATTACATCAAAGATTCAATAATTAATACTTTCTACCTTGTTATTTTCCTAATGGTTGTCCATAGTACTAGAAGCCGACATAATATCCTGTCCAACCACCATTAGTGCAAATCTTGCCTCTCATAAGATAATGCAGAAGCACAGCGTTATTTATCCCTACTGTACTGTACATACACACACATCATGATTCTTCCTTTCTATACCCCTTCCTTTGTCTACACCTGTCAGAGATAAGCACTCCATTGTCATTCAACAAACTTAGGTGGCTCAACTCAACAGCACAATCCAACACAGTCCAGCATTCCACTACAATAGTGAGTTATCCGAAGAAGTTGTCAACCAAAGCCATTTACAGCTTAGCTTAATCTTATGGCCCCGCGATGTATACTTCATTTTTATACTTTTCTGCTAGATGGTTAAGACCTAGATAGAGCAAGACTCATATACCAACACATGTATTTTCTGTTTCTTATGAGGTCAGTGAAGTCCCCTCAGGGTTTATCTTGTAGTTCTGTACCTTATTCTGTAGATCCTTTGTCTGTGTCATCCACGTGGATGAGTCATGGCCAATGCTTGATCAGTTTACTCTACATGACAGCCTGAGAGAATGTTTTCTCTCCATGTGACTCTCCCCAGGCACAATATAGAACTTCACTCTCTTTCTTCTGTGGCTCCATAATCTCCTTGTTCAGAAAATAGGGAACTCAGCTGAGTTTCATGATGTTGCAGTACAGGTTCTCCTATGTCCTGAGTCTTCGCTGACCTTAAAAGGCTAGGGCCAAAATGTTGGCTTGCCTTGTGGCTCTTCTATTTCTCCAACTTTAATCTGTGAACTTAGGTTGTTAACCATTCAGAAGAAAAGCTGATTAATATCCCACAGCATATGCCATTCACTTTGCCTTATCAGACTCAGTTGATATTAGTTGTTGTTGTACATTTCTTTTTGTATTTCTGCTTTTTGCTTGTTATACTAGGGACACTATACAATATTTACACATATGTGTCTGGTTTATTTCACTTATGAGTATATGTTCAAGTGGCATCCACTTCAGTATAAATGCTTCAAACTTATCATTCTTAATAGCTGAGTAATACTCCACTATATAGAAATACCACATTTTTTTCAACCATTCCTCATGTGATGGACATCTTGGTTGTTTCCAAGATTTTGCTATCACACATTGTGCTGCTATAAACATAGGTACACATATATCACTATGATACAATGTTTTCAGATCCTTTGGGAAAATTCCCAGTAGGTTATAAGCTGGCTTGAATGGGATTTCTAGTCCTACTCTTTTGCGGAGTCTCCACACTGACTTTCACAATGGTTGTACCAGTCTACATTCCCACCAGCAGTGGAGAAGTGTTCCCTTTTCCCCACAACCTCTCCAACATTTGTTGTTGGTTGAGTTCCTTATGATAGCCATTCTTTCTGGAGTGAGATGGTATCTCCGTGTTGTTTTTATTTTCTTTTCATGGATGACTAGCGATGTGGAACATTTTTTCATATATTTATTTGCTTCTTTAATTTCGTCCTCTGAGAAGTGTGTATTCATCTCAGATGCCCATTTGTGACTTGAGATTTTAAATATGAGAGCCCTGTTATATCTTAGTTCTTTATAAATTCTAGACAGTAGACCTCTGTCTGATTGCTTATTAGTTAGGATTTTTTCAAAATTTGTGGGTTGTCTTTGCACTCTGTTAACAATTTCTTTTGACATGCACAAGCTCCTTAAGAAGAGTTGATCCCAGTTGTTGATTCTTTCAAGTGCTTCCTGTGCGAATATATGTTTGTTCATGAACTCTTTACCTACCCCTGTGTCTTTAAGAGTTCCTGCTACTTTCTCTTCCAGGAGGTTGAGCGTTTCTGTTTTAATGTTTAGATCTTTAATCCATTTTGACTAACTTAGTGCATGGTGATAGAGCTGGGTCAAGTTTTAGTTTTCAGCATGTAGAAAGCCATGTTTTCCAGCACCATTTGTTAAAGAGGCTATCTTTCTTCCAGTGAGCTTGTGTAACCCCTTTGTTGAAGATCAGATGGCTGACTGTAATTGTAGATGCCTTTGCATCTTCTAATCTATTCCACTGATCCTCAGGTCTAAGTTGTTGCCAATACCATGTTGATTTTATCACAGTGGCTTTGTAGTATAATTTCAAGTCAGGAATTGTGATGCCTCCTGTCTTGTCTTTATTGGCAAAGATTGCCTTTGCTATTCTAGGTTGTTTGTAGTTCCAAATAAATTTTAGGAATGATTTCTCTATGTCTGGGAGGTATGTTGGTGGCAGTTTGATAGGGATTGCATTAAATCTGTACAGCAGTTTTGGTAGTATGGCCATCTACACGATGTTGGTTCTTCCTATCCAGGAGTATGGAATGTCTTTCCATTTTCTGAAATCCTCTATAATCTCTTTTCGTAGGTGTTGTAATTTTCCAGGAAAAGATCTTTGACTTCCTTGATTAAGTGAATTGCAAGGTATTTCATTTTCCACGGTGCTATTGTAAAAGTTATTGTTTCTATTGTTTCCCTTTCAGTGTGCTTGTTATCTGTGTAGAGGAATGCTATTAACTTTTGAGCACTGATTTTGTATCCTGCTATGCTACTGAATTTCCCTATCAGTTCTAGTAGTTTCTTGGTGGAATTTTTGGGATCTTCCAAGTAAAGAATCATGTCATCTACAAATAGTGATAATTTAACTTCTTCTTTACCTATTCTTATTCCCTGTATTTCTTCCTCTTTTCTAATGGCTGTTGCTAAGGATTCCAAGACTATATTGCATAGGAGGGTTTGCTTAGTAGTTTTGAAAACATCAGTCAATGTTTGTCTTCTTGTGAACCAATGGCTAATAGAAATACTACTGTATGGATTGGTGCTGTAGCTTTATAATATATGCCAGTTCTCCTAAAGTAGTCTCAACTTCTCAAAGTGCAATAAAACTGAAAATCATTTTAATGGTTCTAAATAAAACTTTAGGGAAAGTATATCCCTCAATATAGAAATTCCAAAGGGGAAAAAGGTAGGTGTTTATGTATTTATGTGTGTATGTATAAAATGTTATAAAGCTAACCATCTTAAAAATCAAGTACCAATGGAAATGATCAAATATATCATATATATATATATATATATATATATATATATATATATATATATATATATATATATAT
>PVKA01023107.1:0-23389 GCA_004027165.1 Ctenomys sociabilis | reverse complement strand
CAACTCTCTTCCCTTTGTGCGCACGCGCACACACACGTGCACATGCACACACACACACACACACACACACAGTCTTGTTTTCAAGTTTTCCTTTTTTTCTCATCATTTTTTCTTTTCCCTTCCTCCCTACCCTCTCCTACCTTCCTAGAACCCATTCCCACTTGAACATTTTTGACCTATTTCACAATATCTATTACAGCCCTCATTTACACATTCAGTTTCTCATACCAGAAAAACAATGCAGCATCTTCACTTCTGCCTCTAAGTGTTTCACTTTTAGACTGTCCTCAAGGCCTGTCCATGTAGCAAGAGGTGTCTCAAGCTTGTTTTTTTCTTTATGGTACAGAAGCTCTTCATTGTATAAAACAATCAATATCTTCCAGAATCCATTCATTTATTGATGAATATTTGACTATTTCCACGATTTAGCTATTACAAGTTGTATCACTATAAACATAAGTGTGCATATATCTCTGTGATTTTAATTCTTTCTGAAAGGTACCAAGAAGGGGACTAGCTGGGCCAAACAATTCTCTAGTTCTATGTCTTTGAGAAATCTCCACGTTGATTTACACCTGCATGTACCAGTCTATACTTTCACCAATAGTTCCAAAGACTTACTTCTTCACAACACCCCCAGAAGCATTATTATTGATTGATCTCTTGATAATAGTTATTCTTTAGGGACAATGATTTTTTTTTTTTCTTTGCGGAACTGGGGATTGAACTCAGGCCCTTGCACTTGCCAGGGAAGCGCTTATTCCACTGAGCCATCTCCCTGGCCCAAGGACACTGAGTTTTGAGTGTTGAGTTTGTATTCAGCTAAATTATTGAATGCCTTTGTCAGCCTCCTGGGTACTGGCCTTACAAGCATATGCCACCATGTCTGGCTGCATAAATCTATAATTCCTTTTGAGAGGTTTCTGGGTCTTTTATGTAGTGTATTGTGCTATCCTTATTTCTTTCATTTCTCTTGTCTAATTGTTCTGGCTAAAATTTCCGGAGCTATATAGAATAAGAGTGGTGACACTGGCTAGCCTTACTTACTCCTGATCTTACAGTGAAAGCTTTATCAATTCATGGTTACTTCATATGATGCCGGGTGTTGGTTTGTCTTGGATGGCTTTTCTTCAATGGAGATAAAGCCTACTTATTCCAATGTTCTGTAACTTTTTTTTTTTCTTTTCATGAATGGCTATTGGACTTTGTCAAATATTTTATTCTATATTAACTGAAAGAATCATGTTTTCTCCTTGCCTTTGTTCACGTAGCACATTGCATTGACTGATTTGTTCACACTGAACCATTTCTTGTATTCCTCGAATGAATCCTACTTGATCATGGTATATAATCTTCTGATGATTTGCTGCATTCTTTTTGCAAATGTCTTATTGAAAATTTTTGCATTTATGTGCATTAGGGAGACTGGCCTATAGTTTTCTTTACTGGTTGAGTCTTTTTCTGGTTTTGGTATCAGAGTAATGCTTGCTTCCAGGACTGAATGATGGACTTTTTAATTTGAATAATGAGCATGAGAAGCAGCAGTATTAGGTGTTCATTAAACTTCTTATAGAAGTCATCAGTGAGTCAATCCATCAATGCTCAAGCTTTTCTTTGTTGGTTATTTTTTAATTAAATATTCAATTTGTTGACTGATAATCATTCGTTTGAAATGTTTACATCTTCTTGATTTAGCTTTGTTATTTCTTATCTATCTAGTAATTTGTTCATTTCTCCTAAATTTTCCTTAGAATACAAGTTTGCAATGTAAGCAAACATAATCGTCTGGAGGTTTACAGGATCTGTTGTGATTTTAGAGTTTCATTTCTAATTGCAAGGATTTCAATCTTTCCTTTTTTGGGTAAGATTAGCTATGGGTTTGTTGGTTTTATTTAATCTTTCAAAGACCAATTTTTTAAAATCATTCTTTGCATTGTTTTCTTAGTCTCCATTGCATTGATTTCTGTTTTGATTTTAATAATTTTCTGCCCCATGAGGTTTGTGCTTGGATTATTCTTCTATTTCTAGAAGCTTGAGATTCAACATTAAGTTGTTTATTTTGCTCCCTGTTTTCCTATTCACAGCTATAAATTTCCCTTTTAAGACTGCTTACGATGTACTCCATAAGTTTCAGTATTATCATTTAACTGCAGAAACTGTCCAATTTCTTCTTTACTTCCATGTGTGACTCATTGGTTGTTTAGGAGAAACTTTACATCCATTTATTTATGAAATTCTTGTGGCTTCTTTTGCCACCTATTTCTAATTTCATTGCACTATGGTCTGCTAAAATGCATGATATAACCTCAATTCCTTTGCATTTGTTTAAGCATGTTTTATGATCCGGCACGTGATCTATTTTGGAGAATAGCCCATCTGCAGCTAAGAGAAATGTGTATTCTGATGTTACGAAGTGGAATATCCTAGACATTTACTAAGTCCATTTTTTTTAAAGTTTGGTTCAGTTCTAATATCTCATTATTGACTCTGGCTAAATTACTCTAACAAATTAATCATATAATAAATATATTTGAGGGGAAGTAAAATGAAAATATGAATATATATTTTTAAATGCATGATTCTATGAGGAGGATCTCACAATTAGTGATAGAGGAAAAAGTGAAATAGCGTTCTGTGCTTTCTCAGAGCCCAATCTTCCTATCTCTAGAAGTCATGCTGACTAAGAGAAGCCTTCTCTCTAACTGAATAAAACCATATTGTGATAGAATTGAGTTCTGAAGTAAAGCATATATCAGGACTAAAAATGCAGCATAATAATGACTTCATGCTGAATATTATTTCTTTTGAGAAAGCTGACTTCTGGGGAAAAGATAAGTCTATCTGAAACATGAGAGTCCAACAAATGGATTGTGAAATTGTAATCCTTTTTAAACACAATATAAAAGAAAGAAAGAAAATATCTTTGGAAAAATTATTTCAACACAGAAATATCTAAGGAATAAGTAGGTAAAGATCATTCTCCTGCCAAAGCAAACAATACTAAGTGTCTTTGTGCAAGCTACTGTAAGTTATACATGGATCCAAACTGCAGTCACACTAGATGAACAAAGAAAAACTAATCACCTTGAATAACTTATAAATGGTCACCAGTGGCAGAATAAGTATTTTAATTGTTATCAAATTAATGAGTTCCTAGCAGCTTATTAGAAAAAGCATATTAAAAAATTAAATGCCTATTTCTTCACACTTGGGAAAGATTGTATTTAAACTATTAGGCACATTAATTCTGAAGAGCTAGGAGATTTGGTCTTAAAGATAACATACACTGAAGATACAGTGAGTGGTAGGTTTGTATCTCTAAGCAAATCAATGTGTTTTCTCCTGCTAATACAAAGAAATTGTGTCAATTGTGATTGATTTTGTATTACCCAAACTTCTCTGTCTTCATCTTGAACTCTGTAGAAAATCTAATCCTAATTTTCTATTTAAATAAGATATTCCAGGTAAATAAATCTTCAAATGTGAAAGGAAGCTAGGAAGGAAGTGGGGGTAAAGGAAGAAAAATAAAGGGAAAAAAATAGGACAAAAAGAAAACAAATGGAAACAAAGATTTGTAAATAAGTAGGACAAAATCAGTTGAACGGCTGACAGTGGAATAGCAAGAGTATTTCCACATCAGACTGAAGATTAGGAGAAAACAGAGCTTCATTAATATGGCTAGCCAGCTATCCCTGTTGCAGATCAGAAATGATTGGCCTCGTCCTTGTTTTGTTTCTGCTTAGTTTCTTGGTTTCCATGGCAACCATCGTGGAATTCCATGGTTAATGACTCAAGAAATGAAGGGCTTCTTCTTCTTTGCAATTGGTGCTGCTTTCCACTTGTCGCTTTTATGTTCCCAGCATCTTAACAAGGGTGGGGAAGGAGTGAAGGAGTGACAACATCTTAAGGTTAGAAAAGGTGTGAAAGGGTTTAAATATCTCGACAAGGCTGGGAAGGGGCTAAATTAGAGCTTCTTTTGCTAGCATAAAATTAACCCAATTGAGAGCCACTACCCCTTAAAATAGGAGAACAAGGAAAAAAAAAGAATCACATATCATACTGTATGGTGATACGTAGTACAAATGTCCTATGGTAAGTGTGATCCTTATATAAATTTAAAACTTACAAATAAATTTTATTAATAAAAAACAAAGTAAGTAATAATAGTCAAGACACTGTGGTACTATGTTCAAAAAATGATATGCAATGTGGCCAAGCAGTATAGCTTTTCATGTACTAAATGTAGACATAAATCAACAACTATACTTATTACCTTTCCACAGGTATCACAAAGTAAATTTTCAGCAGGCCAATTCATGTCAAACATAAAAAAAAAAATTTTAATGCACAAAATCTAATGTTCTTACCCTTCTCATTATTTAGAGAACACTGCCATTTGACCTGATTACAAAATTAACCTCTTGCATGGACAAGAAGCTAAGAACTTTTTTGATAGTCCAAGGAAAGGAGGCAGAGGAAATCTGTAATAACTGAATGCAGGTTGCTAGTGCTCTGTACAACATTGTAAAGATTTATGAATGTTATTGGATAGCTCTGCTTTTTTTTAGTACTGTCCTGTAACATACTCAGATCTGCCTCTCTACTCAAACTTTTTCAATCATTATTCAGCATTGTTGAATTCTAGATTTTCTCAGTATTGAAGCATATTATTTTCAAAACAATTTTTTTGTCCAGGTACGATTTACATTTTGAGATGATAAATCCCACTTATGCTATTTTGTATATATTTCTAACTTACTATGTACAGTTTGAATATATTTCCTCGCACTAAAACTTTTGTGTATACTCCATTTTTCTTCCTTATTTTAAAACTATGACTGCGTAGGCTATACCATTTATCTTTTGACTCATGTCCTTCATTAATTTTCATAGTAATCAACTCAGCATATTTATTGAGTCATACAACTTTATGAAATACACATGCAAAGCTTAATGAATTTTTTCTCCTAATTAATATATCAAAATATTTTATGTGATTATTTCTTATCTGGTAATATTTTCAATATCTCTAGAGAGATATACCTAAAGGAAATGTAGATGAAAGCACCACATACTGTGATGTCATCCATTCCTTTCTTTCTTGCACAATCACTACTTTTCTTGCCTAATAAGTTACTATTATCGAGAACAAAAACTGAACCTCAAGGGAAATCCGTCTGCAAAGAGCTAGCATTGTTCACTGCAAACCAAGTAAATTGGACTATTTGACTATTGAATATGAAATATGCTGTTAAGAAAAGTAAATAAATTTAATTAACAGCTTAAATACCACATGGCTTCTCTATTTGAGAAAACCCAACTATAATTAAGAAACAAAATAAAAAATAGATAATAGGAAATATGAAGATAGATATTTTATAAAAGGAAAGAGTCAAGAAATGGAAAGATAGAAGGAACAGGATATAAACATAATTTTAAATGCATGTGATAACTCTCCACAAGGAATACAATCATGATGTGCTCCAAACACCTATGATCAAAACAATTTTTAAAAGACTTTAACTTATGTAAAAAGTTAAATCCCCATAAAAATAAAATATTTAAAGCCAATGCATTAATGATCTTCAGTACAAATTTTAAAAGCACCAATAAGAATAGGTAAATGACATAAAAATATCAAGAAAATGATAAAAAAATAAATTGTGGAAAATATTATGCTGGATTGTTCCTATTGGTGAGTATTGAGAACATCTAATGGCTTGAAGGCAACAGACATTAAGCATATTAGAAGTGAAAAGCCAATAAAATGTAGTAGTTCAGACTTTCTTACCTTGGACCAATCTTTAGAATACTATATTCACTACATTGGAATGGAAATGAAATTTTTGGACAAAACCCAAAAAGCACAGGAGACAAAACAAAGTAGACAGACAGGAGCTTATTAAACTAACATTCTTCCACACATCAAAGAAAACATTCATCACCCTACAGAAATAATCTACAGAATGCAAGAAAATATTAGTGAGCTATACATCGGACAAAATATTAAAATCCATACTATAAAAAGAAATAACCCATTGGCAAAAGGCCAAGTAAATCATGTATTTCATATATATTTAAGCAATAAATCAAGAAAAACAAACCAAATCTAAAACAACATTTCTTAAATATTTCAACAATAACTATTTAAAGCGTATACTAAAGTTGCACTAGTCAATTTTTTGAAGCTGGGAGAAAATGCCTGTTAAGCACAATTTAAATGACAAAGAGTTTATTTTGGTTCACAGTTTGAGGTTTCAGTCCATCCACAGCTGGGTTGAAGGCAGGGACCCTGTGACAGAAGGAACATTGTGACAAAAGGGTGTGGTAAAAATGATGACACCCAAGAAGAAACACACAAGGCAAAAAGCCAGAAAGGGGTAAAACTTTCAAAGGCATGTGACCTACTTCTACCCACTAGTTCTATCTTCTAACAACAGGTTCAGATATGGACTCCTTAATAGATCAATCTATTGATGAGTTTAGTACCTATCATTGAATCATTTTTCAAAAGTTTCACCTCCAGGGGCTAAGGAGCTAGTGCAGAGGTATAAGCACTTGCCTGGTAAGTGCAAGGTCTTGAGTTTGATCCCTGGTATAAAAAAATAAAAACGTTCCACCTCTGAACATATGAGATTTGGGGAATATTTTTGTTCTATAGAAACAACTGGTAAGCTTTCAAACTGTTAAAATAAGAAAAACTACATGAGAATAAAAGAAGAATAAAAATATATCATGTACAGGTACAAATTCTTTATGATGAGTAGGATCATGTATATCTAAAACATGCCAATAGGGCCGGGGAGATGGCTCAGTGGAATAAGTGCTTCCTTAGCAAGCACAAGGGTCTGAGTTCAATCCCCAGTTCTGCAAAAGATAAATAAAAATAAAAGAAAAAACAAAAAATTAGAATTTGAAAAAAAAAGAATTATACTTAAGCCGGGCATGGTGGCGCACGCCTGTAATCCCAGCACTCGGGAGGCTGAGGCAGGAGGATTGTTGTGAGTTCGAGACCAGCCTGAGCTACAAAGTGAGCTTAAGGACAGCCTGAACTGCATAGTGAGACCCTGTCTCAAAAAGACAAAAAAATAAATAAATAAATAAAAATAAAAAATAAAACATGCCAATAAACTTAATTACAAAAACTGCATTCAATATAGATTATATTGATTACTGAATGATGAAAGGATACCCTCTTACTTAACTACATTAAGTGATGGAAAAACAAAGAAGTACATTCCACATAACAATCATTTAAAGTTTTAGGTTTGATTTTTATATACAAATAACAAAAGAAAAAAGCAAATAAGCATAGCTCTGGCGAGTATGCACACATGTATCTGAAGAATTCAGAATTATATTTACAAGATAAATGTCAATAACATATAGTCCATACTGAAAACATTTTAAAGCAATGTGGCTCATACATGTGAACAACTAAGAATGCTGAAAGACATTATAAATTAGTATTTCATAGAGAGATTTGAACACTTTGACAGGCTTGAGAATATGCCTTATGTAAGGCATAGACTTTTCAATGAAATTTAAAAACAGAATTGAGCCTACCATGGGCAAAATCATTGATATCAACAACTGTATTTCAGAGTAAAGGAATAGTTATTATTTCTATCCTAGAGCACTGGTTAGGTGACATGAAGAAAGCCATTTCTAAGGCATCTGAGGTTTTCCCAGTCAGTTTTCTCTTTGTCCTTTTTGAATTAAAATTGGAAATCTCATTGTGTAACCCAGAACTGAAAGTCAATGCATTCTCCCTAAATTCTTAGGCTGAGTATTCACAGAGTACTTAATAAATGCATCAGTGCCCAATTTTTTTCTTCAGGAAGGAAAAGTCTCTTTCTATGATTATAAATAAAAGTAGTTAAATGTGCAAATGGCCAAGACTTGGACCTTAGTCTCCTTTTGGCCATGCTTTTACTAACGGGGTTTCACTTTCCATGATCTCAGTTACCTGTGGGAAATAGTAAATGAAATTTTCCAGAAATAATTCTTAAGTTGAAAATTGCACATGACAAAACTTCGTGTCACCTGCATCTTGCCTGCGACAAGAATTGTGCCTCCGTCCCCACAGCCGAGCAGGACACTCCAACTATTTGTCATGACTCATAAGCCTTCCCTTTATCTGATGTTATCAAAATGCTTGAGTTCAAGCCACCTCAATTTTCACTTTCGATGTCCTCAAATTTAAAGAATACAGATGTTGGCAATTTTACTACATTTCTAAATGTTTCTATTTTATTATCGCTTATTGTTGTTTATCTCATACCTTGCCTAATAGATAAGCTAGGTGAAAAGCAACGTATACATGGTTGGTATCTGTCACAATTCCAAGCATTCGTAGTAGATGGAGTTCATTTCCTGCCCCCCAAAAGGACTACAGTAGTGCTTTGTGGCATGAACTCAATTTGTGGGGGAAAAGAACTTGACCTTCATGAGATCATACCCAGCATGCACATCATTCATCAAGATGAGAGAGTGTAGCAGGGCATCGTTCGTGAGAAGAAGACATGTTTCAGAGGGCTGGTTGACAGAAAGTTATTTACTAACAAGGATCCAAACACCCCGTGCAGCGACTCCATGCAAACTGTCTTGTGATCCCAGTTTGCACACCGGCCTTCCATATACCGGGCAATGTGGTCTTAGCCCCAGTCTGTTCTGTGAATGTACAAGCAGTCTGGGAACAGTTTACCAGCAGTGATGACCTTCAGATCAGCCCTTATGTTCACACGCAACAGTAGTGTCCCTCTGTCCTTCAGGGGCTTGTGTCCTGACAGTGCCTTTTTGTCCTGCATGACATCAGCTCCATTAGGCATCCTCTGACACAACAGCCCTGTTTCATCACAGATGAGCACACACAGAGCGACCTGTCTTTTGCCCTCATGAGCTCCACAGATGTTTTCCTGGAGGTGTCTGCAGTGGCTTTGTCAGAACTGGAAGCCTCACCACATTTCAGGTCACTCTCAATGCCACTTTTCTTGCAAAATTTATGCAGCCACGCTAACTAGACCTAAACCCCGCACTTGAGGGGTTTTCTTGAGTGAATCATCATTTGATGTCCTGGTTTTGCACAGATCAAAGTGACACTAACACTACCTATCACCTGCCAGTTGTTTCTCATGCAACATCGCTGACAATAGCTTTTCCAGCTCTTCAGCATCATTACTCCTTCAGCCACATCAGCTCCTTCAACATCTTTTGTCTTCAAAATAATTGAGATTGGTGACTTCACCATTTTGCACTTGGAAGCCACACTAGCCACAAGAATGCCGCTCTCATCATGGTCTACAGCTTCGTTTCTCAACTCGCTGCTATTTTCTTCAAAATGCTCTTTCCATTCTTCCTCTGCACACCCTTGTCACCGTCATTGTGCCCTGTACTTTCTGGGCAGCACCATGCTCTATCTGCACGATCTTTGAAGCCTTGCTGGACTGAATAGTGCTGTACAGCTCTGTGTGCACACAAACGCTTCACAGCAAGTGCGCACGGCTCTGGCTACAACCACAGTCTTAACCAGCAGAGGCTAAGACCGTGTAACAGAGCACAGAAGGTGACTAACATCGCGCGGAGTTCAGCAATGGACGTGGAATTCTGCTGAATGTTTCTGTTCATAAACTGAATTATTTCAATGAATTTTTTTTTTCCTTAGAACCCAACATTTTTTTCTTCCTCCAGATCTCCCCGATGATCTTGGTCAGTCTAGGCCATTTCACACGCAATTTATAAGTGTTGGGTATACATTTTTCTATTCTAAATTTTATAAATAGCACTAAGTAGTCTTTTGCCCAGCAGTTTCATTGTGGGCTAAAATATCTAATTCGTGGCAAGTGTTAGAACAAATATTTAAATAATTTCTCTCCTGGTATTCTCAGCTGCTTCAGTAGTGCGATTTGATACAACTTTTCTAAAAAACATTCAAAATCATAGTTTGTGATTTTTTTTTCCCCAGGATAAACATTGAAGTTACTTTTACAATATTTATAAATTTATTCTCTGCGTTTCTAAGTCCAACCAATTTGTCAAAATAACTGTCCCAAAATAGCTGCACTCAACTCTTAAATTGATATGTTTACAGACAGCCATTTTTTCATAGTTTCAGATATATTTGCAAAATTCTTCCAAGAGTCTGTTAAAATAAATTTTTTGTTCAATTTCTTCTAACTTAAGAAATTTTCAAAACAACTACTTTAAAAGTTTAGATTTCTCCATCACCATTTTGGAGTGATTTACACTGACCTTTGGCAGTTGGTAAAATTAATGCTGATACCATAAAGGAAGATACAAAGCGAGCACTGCAGGCCAACAGTGCAGGTTAGGAACCTGTGTGCTAGACTCGAACTGCTTCCATGTAAAGCACATCTCTGCCACTCAGTATTTATATGACTCAGATAAATTCTTTCATCGCCTTGTGCTACAATTTCTGTATGAGGAAAATGAGATTACAATACAGTTTAATTGCAAAATTTTGAAAATGGAATGTTATAACACTAAAGTATCAAAATCTGAATCTGACATAAAGGAAAAGCTCAGTAAAGGTATGTTATTTTTCCCTCTTATGATAGGTGGTATCACACAAGGGCCAAAACATGCAATTCTGTTCTTTGAATTGAAACATTTAAGTGCTGAGTAATTTCTTTCAGGACTTTATGGGTATAATCACAGGTCTTTTTCTATTGTTTTCTCTAGAGTTATTCAGAAATGCATTTACTTTAAGCAAGTTCTAATGGCTGTCACTATGATTTAAAGCTTTTTACTGAATCTTTCACATAGGGCATGGCTGTTTAAATTACTTTGGACCTAATTTTAGATAAACTGCCATAGCAAATGTTGAATAAATGCATGAGTAAGCAAAGTAAAGCAAAACAGATATTTAACATTTGTGACTGGTGTTATCTTTCTAGACTGTTTGAATAGAAGTAGTTTAAGTTGGTTAATTAGGTTCCATCCCACAACAAAAATTCATGTTCAGAAACATTACATTACATTCATCATCTCCCTAAAAGGCTGTCACTGAGTTACCTCTGGCTTGTGAAAGAGGGAGAGAGAGAAACAGCGAGAAGGAATATGCTCTAGTCATGATTCAGAAGTAGAAATTATGCTCTAATCTCTTGGTATTATACCCAAATCCTCTTTAACACTGTTTTCCATCATTTTCAGTAATTGTATTTATATATTTTCTTTCTGTTCTTATTATTAGTCAAGTAATTCAGTATAACAAATATTGTCTGGATTTACAAAAGGAAAGAACAGGAACCTGTGCATACGCAGGATCAAATATAAAGCAAAGTTCCCGGAGGCCTCTGGACATCGCTACAACTCACCTGCAGATATGAGGTCAGTAGGCAAAAGGATGATTTGCACCTGTGTGAGCTCACATGGACATGAAAGGGAAAACGGTTAAGATGATGAAAAGCACTGAGCTGGAAAGAAAGTTACCTTACACATAGGAATGGCTTTAAATAAAGTATTGTTTCACTTTTCTGCATTTTCTAGAAAACCTAAAGACTAGACATTCTTTCTGTGCCTCTGTAATGTGCTTATTTCCTTGACAATTAGAAAAGAGACTCTTACAGTGAAGATTAACATACCTCTATATTTTCAGTTTCATTTTCTGCCATTAAGAATACTTCTAAAATGGAGAGTGACTAAATCTAAGAATATTGGAATACATTTCCTTGTTCATTGGTTGAAATTTTCTATAAAATCATTAAAGTGCCTCATTGTTAGAATACAGATGATTTTTTTGTTCAAATAGAATATGGCAAAATAAAAGGCATTTCAAGTGTGTAAGAAGTTAGCAATCAATTTCCTTGATGCTTCCAATGATAATATTCATGAGTTCCAAGTTCATTTGCATGGTATTATACTATTACTAAAATTTGCATACATTTGAGATGATGAGTAATTCATATCTATTAGACAAAAGAGTCATCTTCTATCTCTGAATAAATTCTTGTTACTATTGAGTAACACAGATTTTAAATTAAATTTTCTAATGTGCATTAGGTTTAAAGCATAAATAGCTTTTTGGAATACACAGTGGAACTGATACTGTGTTTGTAGGCAGTATTCTATTAACATACAGAGATTTCTATTAATATTTGAGCTGTGACTTCAGATACAGCAAGGGAAAAACAAGACTAGCAGTATATCAGGGTATCAGTGATATACAGAGTATCAGAATGACTCACTGGAGCATTGTAAAGGAAAGGGAATCAAATAATTGTACGATTAATATTCATATTAGATTCATATTTGCACAATACAATTGGTGGATTTGGGAGAGAAGAAATAAAGAATTTTAATACTGGCCAAAGAAAATACTAGCAAACTCTTTGCACATCTGCTACAGAGATGTTTCCAACTCTTCCTTAACACAAAAATTATGAGTGAAACAAGTAAGCCACCTGATGTGCAGGAAAGCTCCAAGGACTGGTAAACGGCAACAATGACTGAAGTCCTGGTATTTAACAAGAAAGTGGTACTTCATTGACATTTTGAGGTTGGGCTATTGGAAAATTAATACGCCCATACTGCAAGCTTCTCTGTTCGAGACTGTGGAGATACAGTTAGAGACTGTGGAGAATCCAGATTCTCCTAACAATCTTCGCAACTGACCTCTCTCCCCTTGCATACAGATGAGCCTTAGTCTTTATCCTTATCCAGTTTCTCTATTTATTATCACCATCAATACCCATGACTGCAACTATCACTGCAATGCAAACAGTCCTCACATTGATATCTGCCTGTGTGACGCTCTTTTGCTACCTATATTTGCCTGGATGAGTTCGTTGAAACTTGCCCTGGGTTCTCTGATTGTCATCTTCAATACAAATGGACAAACTTAATTTTCTTACCATTCTGCCTCAAAATCCTTTTCTACTTCTTGTGCATCTTCTATTTATGAGCAGCCATAATTTTATCACTTACTTAACATATAGGAACTCTACTTGAGGCTTACTTTTTCTTGTCCTTGTTTCACACTTAACCATTTTTGAAGCCCATCACTTGTTACTACTGTCACACTCTCATCTCTCTTCATGCCTTTTGTGTTGGTACTGCCCTGTTGCTTTTGATTTTGTCCCTTAGTGCAATCAGACAGTGCACCTGTAAGGTTTTTCATGTGATAAGGAATCATACACCATCTTCTTGTTTTGTTTCTAATCAGTGTCAGCTTTGCCTTGGTGGATATATATTATTTTAATCTATCATGGAGATTCTTCTTTTTTTTATGAGCAGAATATACTGAGAGAAAGAAAAGCTCCTGTGTGAGAGAGGGACAGGAGGGGGTCCCGAGTGGGTAGTTCCCATATTCTTCTTTATTTTACTACTCTAATCTTTGTGGTATTCTAATTTTGTTTCTCTGGATCCAAGCTCTTTCTCAAGGGAGTATTCACTTAACATTTGTTACAGGTGATGGATCAAGCTCAATAAATCTGCTTTTGTACACTATCAGTATCTGTTTCAGTAATGTTACATCTGTGTCTGTAGCATGACAGCTGACATCATGTCCCTAAAGAGATTACCTGCTTCTTAGCAAAAGTGCCCCCTGCATTCAGTAGCATTTATTCAGTGAGGGCCCCCAAATTATACCCTGTGTGCCACGCTAAAAATTCACTCCTTCCCCCACTCATCTGTAAACAAGCAGAGCTTAGAAATTCAGACACAATGATCACTATTCAACAGATTCCTAAAGCAAGTACAGGACAATAATACCTCAGCTCATGAATGATGCTGTTCATGAACAATTTCATTTGCAATTAGAAGCATTTCACAAAATTTTGCTTCTTTTCCATGAACTCCCTGTCTAGTGCCAACACACCTCATCCTCCTTCCCACAGCAGCAGGACCTTGACCATCTTCCTCCAGATGTGGAGCAGATTAAGCTCCAGAAGTGAGGTACTAGGGTGGCCGATGGCTGTGGTTGTGGTCATTACCCAGATGGGAGTTTGAAAATGGGGCTAAAATTCTGCCAAATGCTTAGTTGACAACAAATTGTTTGCAAAGAGAAGTATTCATGATGCGAGGTACTACTGTGCTATTTTTCATAAAACCACTTAACCCAGTGCTGACTGTAGAAATGTCGTAATTTATGACGTTCATACTAATTGCAGCCCTTAGTAACCAACATTGCTTATTTCTAAGTACTTACTTGTCATGCCAATTGGTAAATGTCAATTTAAACTGATTGTAAGTTTTGTGTGATTGCATCATTCAATCAATTTCTGTTCAAAATGTATTCTGTGGTGCTCATTTTCCGTGGCAACTGGACATTTCATTTATTTTACTTATCAAATGTTTGTTAAGTGGCAAACATCAGCCTGCATAAGGGGTACAAAATCTTTTAAATGGAAGTTTCATGCCTATTGTATTTAGAGAGATTGTTTGGTAATTAACAATATTAATAATATCTACTACAATGGCTACAGTCTATTTTTATAGTGACCATTGGATACTGGAAGGCAGTATTCATAGTGATAGCTCTGATGTCATGCTTTCCCCACCTGTGGAGCAGTGCAAGCTTCCATACACAGAAAGGCTTCACATTTACTTTAATGCTTTATGATTGGTTGAAATTCTCAACAACCTTTGAACAGCGAATAACACTTTTTAATCCACTCTCTTTTTGAAGAGAGTGAAATGTTAATTAATTAAGGTAAATAAATAATAAACTTCACAATCAGACTCTTTTGCATTTGAATACTCACTCCTTTAAATTATATTTGAATGACTTTTAAACTTCAGTTTTTTCATCTATTAAATATGGATGATTCAACTATTTTACAATTTATTTTGTAGATTTGATGAAATCTTTCCTGCAAAATACTCTACCCAGGTATGGTAAATATTAAATCATTATTATCTTATTTCAGTACTTTGGCAAGCCATTTCCAAAGTTAGAATGTGAAAATAAATTCAATGATGAGGAAATTTGTAAATTAGAAAAAATATTCAGCACATCTCAGAATGTAATGCAGTGATTTGCAAGAAAGACGTAACTTATATGATTTGTCTAAACATGATATCATTGCATGTTTTTTTTTCTAGGGATTATTGCAAAACAGAAAAATGATTTCATAGAAGGGATCTTCAAATATAATGGGCTTACTAACAATGTTGATGTATGTAGAATGAACTCAGTTCTACAGGCAACAGAATCTATATGACAATAGATTTAATTTATGTCTCCAGTCTCCTGATCCTCCTTTCTGAAAAGGTGTGGGAGCTACACTTTTCCTCACTCCTGTAAAATCAGCTCTTTCAAGAGACCAGAGTTCAAAATACTCACTCAGGGAGCTGCTATCTTCAGGCCCTCCGTCCCTTTGGTGTATGTCTTGGCCTGGGCTCAGGTAAGAAGGGTCCAGCATCCCACGAACAAACTGTGGCTTTTAAGATTTGGTTCTTAGCTGTCATGAATTTCTTCAATAGTTAATTCACTTCAGCTACTGTCTTACATTTTGCATCCAGAAACAGGCCCGACTTCTCCAGTTTCAGAAGGTTGAATTTAATCATTTAATGGGTGGTACGTTACTTATCCACTACCTCATTGCTTGTGCAGATTCCCCTGTCTTCTCTTCTGGACCTCCTGTCTGTCTAAGCCTCTGTTCTATTCCAGTTTGTCAGCCTTGTTTATTTTTCCATTATTTTTAACCAGCTTACAGTCTGCCTAGCTTTTACTATAATTTCTACCATACTTAAGATAGCGCATTAAATTTCCCTGCTGTTTCTGTGCTCACCTGACTCTCCAGTGCAACTGAAATCCTGGTTGAACATGTCTATTCACTTTCACTATGGGTGCACGTCAACACTTTTAAAGAAGATTAATGGAGGAAATTAATAGCGCCATCAATCATTATAAATTAACAATGATTTGCCACACTTGATATTTCAATGGTACTCAAGAGAAATGTTATGTTCCTCCAGTCAGCTCATTGCTCAAAATTTGTGACCATTCTTTCAAAGTTTATTAATTATTCTTAAGGTGTCCCATTGCTACTATCAACCCTAATTTTCAGCACATGAATATTCCTACATGCATATTCCTCCAAGTTTACAAGGAAATATGTGAGGAGTCGGTAAAAAAATGGAAATTTTATCATGTTTTCCTTAGACTTTTATGATAGCTTTTCATTTTTACACAATCTACATTCTGCCCATGATTTTTCTTTTTCAGTACAAGAGATTGAACTCAGGACCCTGTGCTTGCCAGGCAAGTGCTTATTCTATTGAGCTATTTCCCTGGGCCCTCTGCTGTGATTTTGTAATAAAAGACCTATTGCCCTTTCTTTTCTGAACCCACTTTCTCTGTAGCCTACATGTTTAGAAACAAGACCCTTTTTCTTACACATTAAGACTTTCTCTAAATCTTAATATTATATTCAAATTATACATCACAGTAAACAAATGATAGCAAATACAAAAAGACAAAAAGTCAACCTATAAACAGTATTAAATATATGTCTCTGAAACCGGAAGGCTCACTACTATATATCCTTCCCAGATTTTTTAGTGAAACACCTCAGATGAATGTCTTTATTATTCATTTTCAATGGGTCTCTTTGCTCCTACTTCAACCTATTACACGTTGACCTCTATCCATGTATTATCCAAAGCCCAAGTAAGTAGATTTCTAAGAAGCCAAAGAAAATACACGATGGCTTTGGAGAGAGAGAAGAATTAAAAGGCACTAACAGCAAAGCCAGGACTCAACAATGGCTTGATGTGGTACAAGGAGATCCACAGCAATTGCATACAGGTCCGACAGCATATCTTGAGAAGTCCTCACAGTAGGTGTGTAAAAAGTCCACAGTACAACCTAACAAAATCCCATGGGTGACACATACATACCAACAGTCCTGCTGAGGGAAAATTCATGGCAGTCATGGACTAGGCAACAGTGTCATCACCTGGCAGGTTTAGTGGCAGGTGGTGACATAGATTACCCAGCAGCACCTCCATGCTGGGCCATGGCAGAGATAAGGATTTTATAAATTGATGAACACTGCAGTGCCACCTTTTGCTCTCTTCCTTCCGTCATCTGACCAGCTTCCTAAGCAATGGCTGACTTTGCATATAGGTAGAGATGCAGTTTCTACAGATAACACTAGTTTTATCAGCCTCCAGGGTCCTTCCAAAAACACTTATCTGGACATTCAAGTCTATGTCCACTTAGAAATCCCCGTTGACTTGGCAGGAGTCTAAGGAATGAAAAAGGGATGCTTCAGGGCCATGGCGCTGAATGTTCCAGCCTTTTCTCTGTGATGACACCCCTAAAATACTTCTCACAGGCCATCAATGACTCGTTGGTACTATGGAATCAGTGGTCATTTTCAAGCCTTGTTTTATTTCCTCATAGTATTTAATATGGATAATTCTCCCTCTGAGATATTCTCATTTTTTTAAATTTTTATGTTTCTCCACTCATCCCTTTCCACCCTCCCATGCACCTCAATTGTTCCTTTCACTAATTAAAGTTGGAGCATCTATAAACATAAGCCTTTGTTCCACTATGCACTGCAAAAGTTAATGACTAAAATAACACCGCAGTGTGGGCTTCCACAGGCATCTGATTTGTATTGCTCAGGTATTCTTTTGTATCATTATCTAATACAATATGAGGGAAAGCAATAATTGTCCTTTTCAGCTTGGCTTGAAGAAGTCCCCTGAATCTCCATTCTCTTTTCTGAATGGATTCAAGCAACCAAAAGACAGCAGAATCACAAGACATAGGGACTTGGGTCCCTGAGCCATTACACCAGAATAATCCAACCAATGATGATGAATAAGAGACTTCGTGACACCAAGCCATTGACTATTTGGGATTTCAGTACGTAGTGCTGTTCTAGATTATATAGCCCAGCTAGCCAAGGGTGGAATTGTTTCCATAGCTCCACCTTGTGCTACCTTCCTCTGCCTGGCTGTGTCCTCTGTACAGAGGCTCATTTACTTTGTTCTGTCACAGAGCCATGGCATGTGATATTTCTTCTGCCTACAATGCTCCATGCACCTTTACGAAGTTCACTTTCAGGTTTAAATGACATATAGTCAGTGACCTGCTCAAACCTTGTTAGATTACTTTTTGCCAGGCTATGTACTTTTTCTGAAATCCCTTCTTTAGGCTTTTACATGCATAAGAGTCCACACCTGAAATTTTCCTTGGAGTGTTGCCCTTTGCCTACTACTTGTTGTTTTGCTCAACATTACAAGCTATTTGTGCTTTTGCTTTCTTTACTGTCTGGTTTTTCCCACACTTGCGAAATTTTCTCTCATGAATCACTCAATATTGATGAGTCTGATCTGAAGCCGTATCTGTCACTTCTCAGCTCCAATGTCGCCTACTTAGTGAAAACTTTCCTGATGCCTCAGGAAAGAGCATATTTGCTTCCATGAGTTACTTTTATGACAACGCTAATTTGTCTATAGCAAATATTTTATATTTGGACAGCACCTTGCAGAAAGCTGACACTTAGTAAATACTGGGTGAATATGATACTTTATACTGAGCAAAGTGAGGGAAGAGGTGGCACACGACAAAAAGTCATATATGTCCTTTCCTTAATGATAATATAAATCATCAAAATTTGCTAGAAAAAAATAAATTAATGTTAGTGTTGGTAAAATTTCTATAATCTCTCATTCTGATTGAAAAATCAAACTACATTTTAATCTGCTCAGTAGATTATAGGCAATCCTTTGAGGAATTATTTTTACATGTATTTATCCTTTTTCTTAAGTATTTTTTTAGTTACAAACAGCAAGTTGACTTTCTTTTGGTTCAAATTAGGATTTTTTATAAGCTATAAATAAAAGTATACTAAATCATTTTCCATAGGAATATTTTACCCTCAATTAATAGTGATTGGGGTGACAAAATAGTTCAGTAGACTAAAGTGCCTGCTTTGGCAAGCTTAGGCAAGCACAGGGACCTTGGTACTATTGCTGGCACCAGACTGAGCTGGCCAGAGTCTAGGTGCAGTGATGTATCCCTGCAATCCCAGCACTGGACAGACTGAAAGCAGCAGGATCACCATGAGTTCTAGATCTGTGGTGAGACCCTGCAACAACCAAACAAAGGGGGCAGGGAGATGGCTTAGGGGACTGGGGAGATGGCTCAGTAGAATAAGCGCTTCCCTGGCAAGTGCAAGAGCCTGAGTTCAATCCCTGGCTGTGCAAAAAAAGAAAGAAAGAAAAAAGAAAACCAAATACATTTTTTAAAAAAATCATACATTTCTCAAAAAATAAAATTATTTGACAAGCTGTATTCTAACCTGGACATTACCCACAATTAAGTGGAAATATCATTATTATGATTATAATTAAGCATTACTACAAAACTTCATAGTACTACTGTAGATAAGACTCAGCCAATGGAAATATAGGCTGATAAAGATGCACACATGCTTAATTTTGTGAAACCTTATCTACAGTAGTACTATGAAGTTTTGTACTAATGCTTAATTATAATTGTCTTACATAGATAGTGACTGGTTAGATATTCAGACTCTTCATTAGTATATGTTCCTCTAATATTTTCCTGATCTCATATGGACCAACATGCAAACTTTCTGGTTTGCTATTTTCTAGTTTTGTGCTCCTGGCTCTATCTTGGGTCTCCTATAATAATTTATTATTACAATTGAAAATATTTCTGGGTCAGTCTGGACTCTAAACATCCTCACAAGCTGCTCTAAGAAGGGGAAATGAGAACCTATTAGAATGAACCCTACGTGTGTCTCCTTAGGGATCAGATAAGCCTCCAGGTGGAAGGCCAGGTAGAAATGGTTTGAAGGCCTGCACTTACTTCTGGACTTCGAAGAGCCAGGTCCTACAAAGTGAATGTAGTAGGAGGCCAGCAGAAGTCAGCTGGACTTTGCAGAGCCGCCACCAGACTGCCCAAGCCCTGGCATCGTCTGCAAAGAATAAGGAAGTCTGACCGACTTGCAGAAATGCAAGCTGAAGATGAGAGTTTGCCTGAGGTGGACTGAGGCAGCTGAGCCAGGAAATCTGTGACTGGACGTAGCAGCATGTGCAATCCACCTGTGAAGAATCAATTTTCAGCTGGCGACTATATTGCCTCTGGGTCTTTTTGCAACATCCTTTCCAAGAGAGGAGCTGATAATAATTAGTTGTTCTGTAATCTGCTTTATCTCTCAAAAGTGATTTGTATTTAGCAGAATCCCTCCCAGTCTTAAAGCTAGCCATTCAGATTCATGTTTTACTTATTTTAATTATCACAGATCTTATTTTTCACTGAGGCAATAAATTACTAGGTTGAAGTCATTTGTATTAGTGATGTTTGTGGTGTAAAGCTTCAAACACTCTTGTGAGGCATTACAATGTCAACAGCTGCCAATTTTTAGGTGGAATTATGGGGATTACTGTTTCTTGGGGATTTTCATCAATTTCTTGGATACAGAAGTTAAACTTGCCAAAGTTATCCAAGTACATTTTCAGAAGTTTCCTTTTGCATTCTTTATAAATTATTGAATGTATTTTAAACAATAGAAAGATATCTTTATGTGGCCAGAGATGTGGGAGGTAAGATATTTTGTTTATTTTAGAAATACATTGAAAGCATGCCACAGTCCTCTACCAGTAAAGACAAGGACATTTTTTCAGTGTCATTTATTTATTCATTTATTTAAAATAATATATACTAAGGCTCTTCCTAAAGAGCAACAATAAAAATATCTTGAACTACTCTGAAGTATTAAAATATTTTGAATGGCGCCAGAGAGATAGCTCAGTAGAATAAGTGGTTGCCTGGCAAGCACAGGGTCCTGAGTTCAATCTCCGGTATCACAAAAGTAAAATATTTTGAATGAATTAGAACAGCTTAAATGGTTTTAAAAATTCTGTAGATGCATAAGTTCCAAAGTACTATAAAATTGCTAGAAACAAAAGAGCTTTTTGGAAGATCAAGGGACAATAAATCTTTAAATTCTCTGGTGTACACATGTATTTCCCTAAAGGGCAGCTATGTTGTGTTTAATTCTAAAGAAGAATCCAACAACAAGAAGTTCACGATGATCTATGGATAAATGAATGAACTTTTTTCATGGTATTATTGAATTAGCTTGCAGAAACACCTTGAAAGGAACAAATGATAATGTAGTTTAGTGACCTGAACATGAGAAGATCCTAATACAGGGTGAGAGGGAGCCAAGAGAATGGAAAAAAAGAAAAAAATCTGGCCAGAAAGTAGCATTTGTTGGACATCATTTCAATGAACTTTTAAGCAAGCATGTTTATGAATAATAGATGGATAATATTTCCTCACATAGAAAATGTGGTTAAGGCTCTTCTTAGAACAAATAATTAGCAATTAAAAAAAAGAAAAGGAGATTTCAGCCAAGTGTGGCGGTCCATACCTATAATCCCAGCATCAGATAGGCTGAGGCAAAAAGTTATCAAACTCGCTTGGGCTACATAGTGAGTATAACACCAGCCAGAATTACAGAGTGAGATGCTGTCTCAGGAAAATAAAACAAAACAGTCGAACAAACAAAAAACACAGATTTTTAGAACAAGTGGCACTCTGTCAACCAGCTAACGAAGATAAATTGAAAGACAATGTAACTTAAGTTTTAGAATTGAGACATTTTAGATTCATAAATGCAAAAGGTACAGAACAAAAGCATGTAGTATTTCACTTGTTACACTAGGGAGACTATACGATATTTACATATGTGTGTCTGGTTTATTTCACTTATGAGTATATGTTCAAGTGGCATCCACTTCAGTATAAATGCTTCAAACTTATCATTCTTAATAGCTGAGTAATACTCCGTTATATAGAAATACCACATCTTTTTCAGCCATTCCTCATGTGATGGACATCTTGGTTGTTTCCAAGATTTTGCTATCACACATTGTGCTGCTATAAACATAGGTACACATATATCTCTATGATACAATGCATCCAGATCCTTTGGGAAAATTCCCAGTAGGGGATAGCCAGCTTGAATGGGATTTCTAGTCCTATTCTTTTGAGAAGTCTCCACACTGACCTCCATAATGACTGTACCAGTCTACATTCCCACCAACAGTGGAGAAGTGTTCCCTTTTCCCCACATCCTCTCCAACATTTGTTGTTGGTTGAGTTCCTTATGATAGCCATTCTTTCTGGAGTGAGATGATATCTCATTGTTGTTTTTATTTGCATTTCACTAATGGCTAGTGATGTGGAGCATTTTTTCATATATTTATTCGCTTCTTTAATTTCGTCCTCTGAGAAGTGTGTATTCACCTCAGATGCCCATTTCTGAATTGGGTCTTTAAATTTGAGGGCCCTGTTATATCTTAGTTCTTTATAAATTCTAGACAGTAGTCCTCTGTCTGATTGCTTATTAGTTAGGATTTTTTCAAAGTTTGTGGGTTGTCTTTTCACTCTGTTGACAAAAGGTAACATACAACAAGTAAAATCAATTGAGTCAGATAAGGCATACTGAATGGCATATGCTGCAAGATACCAATCAGCTTTTCTTCTGGATGGTTAACAACCTAAGATGACAAGTCAGAGTTGGAGAAATAGAAGAGCCACAAGGCCAGCCAACATTTTGGCCCTAGCCTTTCAAGGTCAGCGAAGACTCAGGACATAGGAGAACCTGTACTGCAACATCATGAAACTCAGGTGAGCTCCAAATTTTCTGAACAAGGAGATTATGGAGCCACAGAGAAAAGAGATCGAAGTTCTGTAGTGTGCCTGGGGAGAGTCACATGAAGAGAAAACTTTCTCTCAAGCTCTCACAGAGAGCAATCTGGTCAAGCATTGGCCGTGATTCATCTACATGGATGACACAGACAAAGGAACTACAGAATAATGTACAGGACTACAAGATAAACCCTGAGAGGACTTCACTGACCACATAGGAAATATAAAGTTCATGTGTTGGTATATAAGTCTTGATCTACCTAGGTCTTAACCATCCAGCAGAAAAGTATAAAAATGAAGTATACATCTTGAGCCAGTAATATTAAGCTGAGCTGTAAAAGGCTATGGTTGACAATTTCTTTGAATAACTCCCTATGGCTGTAGAATGCTGGACTGTGTTGGATTGTGATGTCGAATTCAAGTACCTAAGTTAGTTGAATGTCAATGGAGTGCCCACTTTTGACAGGTGTAGACAAAGGAAGGGTTGTAGAAAGAAAAAATCATGATGTGTGTGTATAGATAGTACAGTTGGGATAGATAACGCTGTGCTTCTACATAATTCTATGAGAGGCAAGATCTGCACTAATGGTGGTTGGACAGGATATTATGTCGGCTTCTAGTACTACGGTCATCCACTAGGAAAATAATTATTGAATTTTTGATATAATTCAGGTATAAAAAATAAGTAAGCAGCTACACTCTTAATTCACTGATAAGAGA
>PVKA01023106.1:0-36132 GCA_004027165.1 Ctenomys sociabilis | reverse complement strand
ATTTACCTAGTGGATGACCATAGCACTAAAAGCCGACATAATATCCTGTCCAACCACCATTAGTGCAGATCTTGCCTCTCATAGAATTATGTAGAAGCACAGCGTTATCTATCCCAACTGTACTGTCTATACACACACATCCTGATTTTTTCTTTCTACAACCCTTCCTTTGTCTACACCTATCAAAAGTGGGCACTCCGTTGACATTCAACTACCTTAGGTTCTTGAACTCGACACCACAATCCAACACAGTCCAGCATTCTGCAACCATAGGGAGTTATTCAAAGTGTGTCACACCTTCTGCTCACATGCTTTGCCAGTGCCACCTCTCACTCCTCACTTTTTGCAAATGTCGTGTAAATGCAATTGTACCGTCTCAGCCTTTTGAAACTGATTTCTTTCGTTCAGCATGGTACCTTTGAGATATAGCCAAGTTGTTGTGCATGCCAGGAGTTTATTTCTTTTTAAATTTAGGTAAACTTTTAAATTCACAAATAAATATTGTGTACACTTATAATACACACGATGAGGTTTTCTTGTCGATAAATTATCCACAAGCTCAATCAAGCAGATTTACAGAGCCGTTGCCTAACATACATTGCTTGGTGGTGAGAGTATTTAAAATGCGTGAATATACAACACGTTGTTATTAACTCTAGTTGTTCCTTTTGTCACTGCATAATACTCTGTTGTGTGCATTATTATACTGACTTATTCATTTGTGTGCAGGACATCTGGTTGTTTTCAGTTTTTATGAAGCAAGTTGCACTAAATCTTCATGTGCAGGTTTTGGGGTCAACACAGGAGTTTCATCCCTCTAGGGTGATTACCTAGGACTGTGATTAAATGTAACATCAATGGAAACTTTTCCAGAGTGGCTGTATCATTTTGCATCCCCACCAGCAACGTATGAGAATTCTCATCATGGTATTTTGATTAGCTTTCACGTCTGTCAAAAGTAAACTATGTGTGCCTGTCATGATATTTTCTTTTGCCAAGTGCTGCCCCTGGTTAATTTCATAAGTCATTTATTTTTTGATTCCCTAATGAAATGGTCCTTAACTTTTCTGTCAGTTAACTCTTAAAGAAAAAAAAAAAAAAATAGGAAGAGGAAGTGAGTCTGATTGTATCCTGTGTTTCTATTTTGGTATCTTCTTTGACTTAGACTGCGTGTGTGCTTCAGTTCCACAAACATACCAGTGATAGATATTTGCACTGTCCATGGAGTCAGCTTGATCGGTGCTTATTGTACCTGAACGGGCGAGGTAGGTGGAGGCAGACTAGTGGGGGAAATACAGGTGGAGAAACCCTTCCAGAGCCTGCACCTGCACTTGTACTTCTCGAATCCAGATGTCTGGCTGCTCCGAACACACCCCAGGAGCGCCACAGGTGCTGCTGCAGAGTAGCCCCGGTTGTCATCTGTGCCCTACTATGGCTGCATGCCAGCATTTACCCCTCTCAGCAATTCAGCAGCCAGGGCAGGAATTCTGAGTCTGAACCCTGCAAAGAATGCGGTATCGCACGTCTTCTGTATGCATAATTGCGGACTCCAATTCACCATGCTTTATTATCTAGAATTAAACGTAAAAGGCAGTTGATAAATACCACATTCATCTGAAAATGCAAATGAATCAAAACGTTAGTTTCTCTCCACAGGTAATAATTAAAATTCTTGTGAATTTCTGAGTGTGCCGCGGAACATCCATTAAATGGTATGCGAGCAAAAATCCTTGTACTTCGGGATCTGTATGTATCAGACCCAGCCAAGTATCAGCTTAGCCTTGGAAGGGAAGAAGGGAGAGGGCAAAGAGAGATGATGATTGTGAAACTTTCAGAGAAATACGACGTATGTCCCTCACCAAATTTTTGTATCTAAAGTAAAGTATAAGTGAAAATGCACTCTACATGGGAAAGTAGGACATTGTTGTAGTTTACAACCAAAGGAGAAATGAAAGCGTTAAGGTGGAAACTACAGCTAACACAAAAAGTCAGTGTAAGGCAGGTCTCTGTCCTCCTACAGATGAGGAACTGGGTACCTCTAGAAACTCCTAGATCAAGGGTAGCTGCTCAGTGTAGGATGGTTGAATAAACCTGTGAATGAATGAAGACATGAAAGAGAGAATAAACATACAAATAAATGACTGAAAGTAATTTGACAAAAGAGAGCTCAGGTCATGTCACTGTTCTGGTGAAAGGAACTGAGTTGGAGAGAAGACAAAAAGAATTTTGTAAGGAAAATCATCACTTCAATTTCTCACAGAGAGTGTGAGAAGCATGAGCAAGGGACTATTCACAGATGGCTCCGCTGGCTCTGTGCAAAGGAGGCGCACCTAGCCTGGAAACTCCATCTGATTCTGTGTCATTTGTAGGTCACAGAGCATATTGAATAGGCTACATATGACCAGCTGGAGTTGTTCAAGATCGTGTCAAGGTATCTCCAGCGCTACACCCTGAACAGAACCATGAGGAAATATGTCTCACCCATCAGCATAGCGAGTTGAGAAAGTCATAGGATTTCATCACCTCTGATTTCAGAAGGCTTCCTGAAGGAGGTGGGATTCCACACAATTTGCTTCTGATTTGCAAGCCCTTCCTCACACTAGCCTTTTTCCTTGCCCATTCAGTTGCATTTTGTGTCACCAAACACAATTGAACAATTAGGATTCAAGTTGACCGCCTGAGACAGGCCTTCAGCAAAACCTTTTTTTTTTTTTTAACACAATGGATTTGTGATGGAAAGTGAATATTTTTCAGATGGCAGAGAGGGCCACAGGAGATCCTGTTAGGCAACGTTTGGAAGTGAAATGTGTCATTTCCACTTGGGGTGTGAGGGAGGACGCTGCCTTCTTCATTCCATGGGGATCTCTGCTCCTAAGCATTGGTTGTCATGTTTGGGCGGCTGCAACAAGAGGAAAAAAATTGCTAGTGAGAGAGAGAGAGAGAAAGAGAGAGAGAGAGAATTATGTTTTGGCAAGGATACCCACAATCTTTTTTCTTGAAGTTTGGCCAAGTTTAAGTTTTGAGGTTTGTCCCAAGTGATAGCATGCGCTTGAAATATCAGCACTCTTGTTGGAATTTAGTATGCTTTCAGCCCATTTTTTTCTTGCCATACTTGTCAAGGTATAATTAAATAATTAGTCAATTAAACCAGCCCTGTGTTATAAGTACATTGATTCAACAGAAAATAAAACAGCATCTTTGTTTTCATGATGTTTACTTTCTAGTGCAAAAAAGTGAGATGATTTTTAAAAATAGATGCCAGCATGAACTTTAGAGAGAAAGAAAGCAAATTAAGCAGGAAGAGACTGCTGAGGTTATCTTTTGGCATTTGAGCTGAAGCTGGGAGACCCTGAAGGAGGGAGCTTATCAATGGTCTGTGTCCTGAGGGTAAGGCTTTAGCAAGTGCAAAGGGCCTGAAGCTGGTTTCCAAATAGAGATCTAAAACTAGAAGGGTCTAGAATCTTTTTTATTTATTTCCATGCTTTCTTCAAGAAACTCTTCTTGAAAAATTTCTTCAAGAACTCTCATTCTTGGCTGGGGAGATAGCTCTGGGGTCCAATTGCCTGCTTGGTTAGCAAGTCCAATCCCTGGTACCACATGCCATGCTGCTGGGCCAGCTACCAAAACCAGGTGTGGTGACGCACACCTATAATCCCAGTTCTGGGGAGGCTGATACAGGAGGATCAATACAAGTCCAAGTTCGTAGGAGACCTTGTGCCAAATAATTTTTTTTTAATTTTGCTTTCTTGAAGCTGACTGTAAGATACAGACCAAAGACTCTTTCCCAAGCAATCCCTCTGCCTGTACCACATTTAAAATGTCTTTGTTTTTGCTATTTCCTCTGCCAAATAGTGGAATGGCTCTCTCCCTATATCTTTCAGGTCTCTGATCAAATAGTATCAGAAAATCGTTCTAGATCATACTATTAAAGTGTCAGAGAGGCAGTGTTAGAAATGAAGACCATTTTCATGCCAAATCGGATTTATTTCACATGAGAGATGACTCCCTTTCTGCATTATGGGGTTAAGTATGATCTTATTTGGAGTGATGAATACTAGAATGTTTCAGTACCTCAGGAACCCCTCAGAAACAAATTGCTAGTTTATGCCTTAAACCATCCAAATACAGTGAGCAACTCAGGGCATTAGTAAGTCTTTCAGTAATGGATTGCAGTGATAAGCCAACCTGTATGGTTCATAAATGAACCAGAGAAGCTCAAAACTCTTGATTTTGCTGTAGAAATTTCATGCAAAAGAGGGCTTGGTGCTTTAGCACTAGCAGGGTTGCAGTAAACCTAGGCCTTTCTGGTGCTGATTTTCATACACAACAAAAGGACTGATCAAAGGAAAGTGGCCCCTATAAGGCAATTCAAACTGTCCCACATCTGACAGATTTATTCTGGTGTATTTAAGCTTCAAATATAAGAAATAAACCCACTGATTATTTTAATATTCCTTAAGACTAAGAGCTGCTCTAAAATAAAGGAACCCTTATTCTTAATGGTCCTAATTACCTTGAAAGTATCTGGAAACAGAAAATTTTCAAGTCATTCAAATAATAATCTTTGAATTATAGATTCTATACCGCTTGCTTATCTAGCACTTCAAGAAAGAGTTAGCCTATTATTCAGCCATAAATTAAATAAATATTACCATTGACGTGTTTACTGGGAGCTTTCAGTGTACTATCTCTTCTAACTGTCTTTCCCAAAAAGGAACTGTAATTAACCACTTTTTGTGCTGGATCCTATTAGGGATGAGGAAACACAGGCATACAAAGGTTAAGCCCCTTAAATTTTGGGTGTGTAATGCCAGCAGTACCCCAGGCCAGACTGAAGAGATCAGCATCTCAGGGACTAAGAAACCCTAAAAATGAATGGGAAACTGAAGAATCCCATTTCTCCAGCAGTGCTACATGGAAGCCAGGCATCCTGGGGCTCTGTCTCCTCACCGACTCTAAAGCTGAGGGCTCTGCAGCAGCACACTCAGCTCCCAGTTCTTATAAAATCATTCACATCTGGGTCTCTTTGGGCTGGAGGGGGGGCATTTCCTCACCTTTCCCTCCTCAACCGCTGGGCACTCTGTCTGCCAGGAAGCTTGAGCTATGTGGTTCTGGACCTTCGATTCTGCTGCAGGAAGAGCGCAGATATTTGTTTTCCTTGGGTAATGTGTGTGTGTGTGTGTGTGTGTGTGTGTGTGTGCGCGCGCGTGTGTGTGTGCGCGTGCATGTGTGTGTGTGTGTGTGTGTGTGTGTGTGTGTTTTCTAAAAATGGAAAAAGTATTCTGAAAACATCTTGTGAAGTGCACCCTGCACATCCCATTAGATCGTCTGCCACTTGCTGTGAAAGAGGGTACAGACCAAGATCTGACATTCAGCTGACTTCTGTTTATATAGCATGGAGAAACTCTTGTTCCCTTGCCCTATAAGACATGTACCAGGAGAGATTTTGGGAAAAGGTCACCCAGACAGTAAATAACTCTGCTGAGCTTTGAAGTGAAAATGCTCCGGGAACCTTTCTCCCACCCTTGCCATTTAGCTGGTGTGCCTCGGTCATTCTTGGTGTTAATGAATGGCGCAGGTCACAATTTGTCCCCAATGCTCTGTTCCTCAGAAGCTCAATCTGAAATCAAAACCACATTTTATCTTTGTTTTGGTCCTCATCCATTGGTTCAGGAGGAAACATCATGAATATTTTAAAGAAAAAAAAAGAGAAGGAATAAAATGCACCGCACAGAAAACCTAGTTAGAAGGCTCAGTAGTAGCATCTTGATGAGAGAGAGTCCCACTATGAAGGGCTCCCCCCTCAAGAAAAAGAAAAAGTAGTTTGGTCTTTGAAAAACATATTATCTTCCTTAGATAGGGAAATATCCAAATTATGCCCAGCCTATTTTACAATAAGACCTTGAAAAGCCGTGTGATGAGGTGGGATGAGAACAGTTTAAATTTTTGATGCAATTCTCTGCTTGGGAAAGTGATAATGCACCTCAAATAACAGACAGTATTTTCTGCTACAGTGCAACAATCAGTGTAACGTCTACACGTATTAATAATTTCACTGCTAAACTTCTCGACAGGGAGCTCATGGGTCTTAATAGTATTGTCAAGATCCTTAGGGCAATTGAAAAGCCCAAAATCATTACTTTCTACTGATAAGCTTTCTTCTCCCAGAGGATGCCCAAATACCTAGGGTAATGTAGATTTATGGAAATGCTCAGATAGACGCTGCTCAGATGCAACTTTGAAATAAAATCTCCTCTTTAGAAGAGTTCTTCTCAAGTATTTCAAGAGATCTCTCCATCCGTCTGTCGGTCATGTGCGTGTGCATGTGCATGTGTGCGTGCATCCATCGGTTTGTCTGTCTGTCTGTCCAATGGAGTTGACACTGATGTCAGGGGAATCTTTTCCTAATGAATTAGGAAAGCAAAGATTAGATGCGGAATATAGTGAAATGATGGAATACCTGAGATTAAAATCTCTTCCTGACCCATCCTGCTTGAGAACTTGCCCTATTTGGGAAAGTCAATGCCAAATAAATCAACTGTCTGCTATTAAACACTTGAGCTTGGGGAAGCTGTTAATTGGGCAACCAATTCAAGATCCCCAGGGTCTCCCCCACCTCACAACCCTGCCTGCCAGGTGCTGGCTGGCCTTGGACTGAACTGGTGTGGTCACCCAACAGGAGCTGTGTCCCTCTCCCCACCAAGAGATGGTCATGCCCAAATCATTAGAACAAATTCCAGGCTCCTCTTCAGACCCTCTAGGATGCAGGTGGCTTTGTAGTGGCCCTACATGACAGTCTCCATTGGAAAATATCTACAGCAGCAAGGACTCAGCCAGAAGTTACCCACAGAAGATTGGCTTCAGGGAAAGGCATTTTTATGCTTTCAGGGAAAGTTGTTTTGAAGTGTGCACATCTGAAATTTAACTTTGATAGGCTCCAATAGGACTGCAATGGTCAGACATCATGGTCTTAAAAAAAGAGAGGCAATCACCGTTTCCAGCAAATGCCTAGCATCAGCAGAATGGTAGAAATGAAAGTATATTCACATCTGCTAGAGGTTGTGAGAGAGAGGGCAAGAGTAGGGAGGAACTGCCATGCCATACGGGGTTTGCTTTGAAGTTGATGAAAATGATCTAAAATTTGATGATAATGGTTATACATCTCAGTGAGTCTACTAAGGAAATACCAAAATGTGTACTTTAAAAAGATGGATTTGATGGTGCATCAGGTATCTGAAAGCAAAGAAAAGGTGATCAGACAGAACCAGCAACAAAGATCGAAGGACTCAAAATCACCTCTCACTTCTGGGCTAGCTCCCTATTAAAGGAATTTCTCAGGGTGAAAAGATTTGGGAGGATAAAGGAAGGCCCTTCGTGGATTCCAGCAAACCACTTGATTCATCAAAAGACAGTGCTAGAGCCAGTCAGATAGCTCATCAGACTAAAACGCTGGCTTAGGCAGAGCTCAGTGGCTGGGGTTTAATCTCCAGTGCACCATACCAGTCCCACCCCTGGAGGGTACTGAGATGGCGATGAGATTGGGCATGATGGTGTGCACCTGTAATCCCAGCACTTGGGAGGCTGAAAACAGTAGAATCACTGAGTCTGATCTATGTAGTGAGACCCTGTAGACCCTGTCCTAAATACATTTAAAAAAATAATTTTAAAAAAGAAAGGGCTAGGAATACATTTGGATCCCTTCCCACTGAAACTTTCAAGCATGAGCTCCAGAAACGTAGGTTGTCCATTCATCCATTCATTCATTCATTCATTCATTCACTGCTTGTGCCATATCAGTCATTGTGGCTTCACCCTGGGTAAGTAAAAGCGGGAGGGACACTTCTCTGGAGAAGCTCACAACATAATGAATTAAAGAGAAATCAAAAAATAATATAAAACCATGTTCTGAGCATCATAAAAGATGTACGCAGTGTGCCATGACCAGCCAGAAGGGCAATAGGTAGGTTAGAATTCAGTGCCAAACCTCGAAGGTGGGAGACACGAGAGCCTCCATGCTCCTTCATGATCTCACCTTCAAAATGAAGGACATAGGACTGGCCAAATAGCTCAGCAGATTAAAGCATCTGTAAGTAGGCACAGGAGCTGGGAGTTCAATACCCAGGCCTGCCATAAAGGCCCTGCCCCCGGGGTGCACTGAGATGACAATTGCCATGGTAGTGTGCACCTGTAATCCCAGCTCTTGGGAGACTGTAAACAGGCAGATCACTACAAGTCCTACTAGTGATCTACCTGTTTATAGTGATCTAGTAGTGAGACCCTGAACACCCTGCAGACCCTTCCCTAAAGTTCAAAAAAATAATAATAATAATGAAGGACATGTCTACTTGGAAAGCTCTTGCAAGTTTGAAATGAGCTGCACTATGCATAGTGCTTACCACACAGCTGGGGCTGACCAGATGAGACCTGTTGTTCTCAGAGGTGCTAACATGCCCCTCCAACCCTAGTCTTTTATGAGTACAGAGAGAGTTGACAAAACTTGGGTTCCTAAGCCATCAAATGATTGCTCTTTGTGACGGTAATTCCCATGCCTCTGCCAGAAGGTGCTGATGTGTGTGTCATTGAGAATGTATGCAGCGTGGTTTTTCTCTGAGCTCATGTATCTTTCCTGAGCAAGGAACTATAAATCCTTCTTTACCAGTGAAGGCAGCCCTCAGCTTCCTGGGCCCTCTGTGCAGGCTGAGTGAGGTTGTCCTTCGTACCAAGGACGGTTCCCTGGATAGGATAGTGTGGACCCCTGCTGAGTGACACCTAGCAGAGCTGGGCCCAAGTGCGGGGAGATGTGAAAGAAGAGACAATTTGGCACAATCTTGCTCGCCTCTTCCTTCTTGCCCTGTTACTGTGCAAGGCTGCAGCTCCAGCTTTCTGTAGCATTGCGAGATAGCACTCCACACTGTGCACCTGCCCTGGGAAGCCAGCAACACCACAGGCATGTCGGGCAGAGCGCAGAAGTTCCTGCTTCAGGAGACAAATCGCTCCGTAGATGTTCAAGCAGGGGAAAAGGAACAAACTCAAAGTCCAAAGCCCGATGTTTAAAGGCAGATCAGGAAATTTCTTTCCAAACACAGGAGGAGGCTAGAATTGGACCCATTCCCTCCATTCCTCCATGCCCAGGTGTTGGCAAAATTTGTTTTTGCCTCTGGTCAGAACAAGCCAGGCCAGGCCAGGACGGAGCAGGCCCTTGGCTCTACTTGCAACAGCCCTCATTGTTCTCAGCCTCACACCACTGGCAGTGGCATAAAAAAGAGATTGCACTGCAGTTGGGCTGTCCTGGTCTGTTTCCTCCCGATTCAAGCAGCATCATGAGACAGTACAAAGCCTGGAATTGGGGGCTTCCCGCCAATCTCTTGCGAGATCTCATTCTGCCATTTAAGCCCAGGTGCAAAAACAGTAATTCAAACTAGTTTTCCTCTGTGCTTGCTAGGCACACCTCTGCCCAAGCCAGGGTCCTGTCCTGTCTCGGTGTCAGTGTGCTCTGCCCTCACACTCCTTTGTGTAGGGTTAGGAGAGGAAAAGACCTTGCGATCAAAAAAATAACAAAATACCGCTTACTATACCATATGGCATTTGGTGCACTACTTAACTTCTCTGACCCTGACTTGCTGGATCTGTGTCATAGTGACAGTAAGTGGCCTATCCCACGAACATGAGGGAAAATGTATACAGTGGAACCTCAGTTCTTGAACATAAGCTGTTGTATGACTTGAGGAAAGATGGCCACACTTGTCACCCAATGGGGGGGGGGGTCTGTGAATGGAAGCAAATTTTGTCAAATGCTTTTGTCTGCAAACAGAAGTACTTGCGAATCAAGACTTTACTGTGCACACCACGAATGCACAATACTCTGCAAAGTACCAGACACACACAGAGGATTTAAGTGCCGAATCCTGTGGCCAGTATTGCCAGCGTGTTGTCATTAGCAGTTACAGTTTTGTCCATGGGCCTGGAGCATGATCCTTCAGTAGTGCACCCTTGGGACTGCCTCTGTCAATGCCACGTGCCCAGGCCATGTGACTCAGACTCTCTTTCTTTCTGCCGGCTGAACTAGAAGATCGTAGGGCCAAGAGTTGAGGATTTTAGCTCCCTATGTTAATTTTTTAAATTTTACTCCAAGAGTCCATCTCAAAGAGGTAGGATCCTGGTGCCCATGGCTTCCTAGGAGGTACTCACCATGTCTCTCAGAGCCAGTGTGGCTGGGGCTGCTATTACTGCAATCACTGTCAGTAATTATGCCAAGTAATAATACATTAATAATATTTATTCATAGCTATGTGCCAAGAATTGTGCAAGCTCTCAATATATTTTCATCTGAGTCTCCTAAAAACCACATATGAGGGCTGGGGAGATAGCTCGGCAGCATAAGCATCTGATCTCTGGTAATTCATGCCAGAACCCCTGGATGTGCACTGTACCTGCCCCAGAATCAGACATGGTGGCACACACTTGTAATCTCAATGCTGGAGAGGCTGAGAAAGGAGGACCACTATGAGTACGAACTGCGTAGTAAGACCCTGTACCAAAAGATATAAATATATATATATATGACATAGATATATATGTGAAGTTAAGTTACGGTACCCATTAGGCAGATGAAGTAACAGAAAAGAGTACATAACTCTCCAGAGGTTGCATATTTAGTAAGTGATTCAAGCCAATTGTCAGGCTGGCCATCAGTGAGCAGATCTACCATCCTCACTTCTACCCAGAGCTTGCTATTCTGGAACACTGCCCCCCCATTCCCTCTACTTTCCATCCAAAGTCAAATTTTCACAGTTTTCATTAACCAAAGATTCCAAAGTCTCTGCCAACACCAGCCCCTTCAAATTGTGAGCATCTTCAAATTGCTGTCAAGACAGAACTTGCTCTGGAGAGGTAGGTCCGGGAAAGAGGGCAAAGGGTTTGTGGTTAATTTACCATCTGAGGTCTGAGGGTTTCATAGGCTTAAAGACCAAAAAAGAGCATGCATCTCTGGGAATGAGTGATTTATTAGCGGTAGGCAGGCCCTTACCTTTATTTTTTCTTCTGTATACTTCATCATCATATTGAATCACCAGGAAAATTCAGCGCACACTCTAAAACAAGACAAAGCCATTTCAGTGTGTCCCTGCCCTCCCACCGCTTCAGACCCTCAGCTTTGGCAAGAACAGATAGAGCCTAGATGCCTCCCTTAGCTGCTTATTAAGACAGAAAACAATAGCCAGTTCTTAACAATTAACTTCTTTCACTCCTTCTGACATTCTTCCTCTGTGCTATTTAACATGTGAGCTTATTGGGTGTTTCCCTGTGTTTTTGAGCAACTCCACTGTAGGCAACCCAAGAGTGGCTGCATCAGGGTCTGTAGTCCTCAGACCTTTGTTCAAGTTGGTGCTGCTACTCAAGGAGACAGGACTGCTCGGCCTTTCTTAAGACTCCACTATCAGCCCAGGAGCAAATGCAGGAGAAAATATGTGAATGACTTTCATGGAAAAATCAACAAGCAGCAACTCTTCCACAAAACATCCAAAACATGAATGCTTAGACCTTATTGTGCTGATACTTGGAGCAGTGCTTATGCACGCACTTCACATTTTGGTGTACACAAAGCACCTGCCCTAAAAATATGCTCACCTTTTCTAGGAGACTTGACTATACCTCCTTTAGCTTTTAGCAAAGAACCAGTGTAACGGTTCCTTCTTCCGAAGATTAAAAGCCACCCGGTACCTAAAAATAACTTTGAGGCTCTTGACTCAATGTGAATCAGGTGCCATATAATAGGTCACCAGTGAAATTTTAATGACAGTTGCCTTTGCCTATAAATAGCACATGTATTGGGTGGATACCATGTAAGCATTTATGTGCTGCAGTTACTTATGATTAAATTGCATTATTACGTGATTTTTATATTTATGTAATAAGAGAACCATAAATAATATGCATATTAATTAAACCTAACAAATGCCTGAATGGATGGTGAGGTCCTCTCCTCAAGCTTAGTTATTCATTTTTGTCTCACTGTGGTTTGGAGGCACCCTTTGATTTGGAGAAGGGCTTTTCATGCATTTTAGCTTCCTCGAAAGCAGTAAGGTGTGTTGTCAGGCATTGTCTGCACTTTTGAAATAGAAAACCTTCCCAACCAGCAAGTAGGTTGAATGACTATGACAAAAGCTGATAAATGCAAAAAGTACTTCAGCTTACTGGTTGTAGCAGGATCTTGACATGTTAGAGGGACATTGCCTATAACGGATGCTACAATACCTCTCGGGGAAGTAGGTGTCAAAAACATAATAGCATGAGGAGACAGGAATGCAGTTGATTATTTCCAGCAAGGTAGGATAACAGAAATGGTTAGGGCTTGTGGTAAATTAGGAAAAGAGCTCAGGGGCATTTACCTCTATTCTATTGTCATGATGGCATATTCAATATTTTCATTTTGATTTTTTGCTCTAGAAGAATTCAGAATACGCTATAAAATATTGATCTTGGATTTTTGACAATATTCTGACGGAGAGCTGCCAATCTGCCACTTTTGACCTAGATAAAAGAAGCCTAGATTTAAATGCATCCGAGAGCTGCAGTCATGGTTTTGCACCCTTTTATCCCTGAAAGAAGCCGTGTTCTGTGTGCATAGCTGTGGGGAACTCACCAGTCACCAGGTGCAGGTTCAGCTGTCTTATATGCACCCTTGCACCCTTTTTCTCTACGTTCACAGAAAAGCTTAGCAAGTAGTTACTGCTGTTTTTCACTGCTTGGGAAATGAATAAGGTGAAATCTAAGAAACAAGGCAGCACGCTCTGGTTCTGCAGCTAGCCAGGGGCAGGCTCCATCCTTGGAGCAGTCCTTTAGATTTTGTCTCCTGACCTCTCACTATGCACCCTGTTTGGATATTGCCATATCACTCCCCAGGTTCCATTGGGGTGGCATTTATTATGCTGCATTGTAATTGTCCTTTCCTTCTATCTTCTTCACCTAGTTGAAAACCTCCCTTTTGGACAGCTTCCTGAGCAAACAGAATCAACATCACAGTGGAATTAAAACACCTTTCAATGCTAAGGATACTAGATTTGTTTTTGTTTTATTATCAATAATTGAATTTATTTGCAGGGAAATAGAATAATGTTACCTAGCAGGGTAGAATGAGTGGAAAATTAAGTATTCCTCCCTTCTTCTTTTTTTTCTCCAATTCTTCCAGAGGTTCTAAGCTTTCTCTTTAGGAAAACTAGAAGGACAGCTTGATCTTTCTTTCAGCGGGCTACAAAATGCACCATCTATATTACTTAGAACGCACTGGGTAGCATCCAGGCTGGCCCACCTATCTCCTGGACAGCACCCTGAGGGACCATCACACACTGACAACCACAGGAATTCCCCTCGTGAACACAGGGAGACAGAGGAAGGCCACCCAGGCTCGGGGTAGGCAAGGAAAATGTCGCTCCAGGAAGGAGGACTAACAGGAAGCAGGATCGTCTGGCAGGACAGTTCGTGAATGGAATCTCTCTCAGGCCTCAGCAATTGGAGTGGGTGGTCGGGAGAGCCAGGGCCCGGTGGGGGGCAGAAGGCAATGGGAGGCCAGGGCTCGGGTTGGAGACGCTAGATTCTCACTACACACTGCCTGACCTCATCTTCTCGAGGCAAGTCTCATAATTACCTAATGGGAAATAATGATACCACGAGGGTGGGAGTTTAGAGAGGGGAAGAGAATTCATTAACCACGTGGAAGGGGCTGAGGGAATCATCTCTGAGTTATCGCGATGACATGTTTCACTCCCCCCACCCACCCACCTCTTTCCACTTATGTGAGACAGACAAATGCTAAATAACTACGTAATAATACATTGCCAGATAGACAACACAGACAGAAAATATAATAGCCTGGTACAGCTATGAAACACCCCCAAAGATGTAGTTAAAGGTGTCACTGATGCATAACATAAAAAATGAATTACAGGTTCATTTGGAGGACACGATTTAAAATCCATACAACTGTGCCGTGGCATTCCCCACTGGGGTTTAGCTGTCTTTTTCTGAATGTTTAAGAAAAAAATCCCCCAAGTAATTTCAGTCCAATGATGCAAACTTGAAGGAACTAGTTTTCTCCAATTTTTCCTTCCTGTTTCATTGGTCGTGACAGTCACTAAACCTAGTATCTTTTTGACATGTTGTCTTTTCCCCAGAATGTTTCTGCAGGCTTTGTGGGAACCCTAGCATGTAGATTACACCTTTTGGAGATGTAGCCTGGCCACATAAGGAGACAAGTAGTTGAAATTTGTGTCAAATTGCTTGTTTAAATGACTTGAGCCAACTTCTTAAAGCCAGGACAGCGGGGGCTGAGGATTTTGAAAGTTGGCAGGGGCCAAAATGACAAGGCTCAGCAGTCACCTGGTGAGCTGCCAGCCCTGACTGGAGGCTTCAAAAAAATAAACTTTCTCAAAGGACACAAATTAAAAGTCGTGTTGCAGCATCCATTAAAATGAAATTAGAGGCTTACGTCGCAGAGGGCACTACTTTCTTTTTCACTGTGCTTAATCTATTCCTTTGTGCAGATTGAGAATCGGCTGCTACAAAAGCCATGTACAGAGTTGTCTGTGTTTTTATCACGACACTGGAGTATTTCCAGGGGTAGTGTTCCTATTTGTTCATTTTTCCTGCAAGGCTAGAAGATGTCATTACTTTAAAAATAGGATGCAATCTGGAGTAAGGTTCACGGCTTGAAAACGGCTCCCCTGACCCTCTCCAGAGGCAGAGCCCTCAGGGTTCATCTCTCAGAGAAGAGAAGTTATCAACCTGCTGATCGCAGTGGCCTCGCAGGTGTGCTAGGGTAACTCATATTTTTAAAAAGCGTATAGACAAGCATAAGTGTTTCCTTATTTATTCATTTGTTTAGAGTTAGTTGTCAACACCTCCAAAACCCAAGAGATTTCAGCCATAAGTCCAGACTTCTGAGTCTTTCCAACAAAGCTGGAAGCCATGTCTGGTAGCTTCCCCTCTCCCCCGGCCCACAGGGCCACACTAGCCCCGGGGCCCAGGAGGGACCCTACTCCTCTCTCTGCAGTTCAATTCTGTTCACAGCTGGCTCCCTTCCCCGTCCTGCCTGACCAGGAGTTTAAATATGAGATTCCCTAACTTGCCGTCAAATATGTTTACTCCCCTTTAAAAGAACAATTAGTTTTATTGTTTATTTATTTAGGTGTTGCTCAGAGCTACGTGTGCCAGTCAGGCACTCTAATGCTGAGCTACAGCCCAGCTTTATCTTCAACTGATACATGAAAATTGTACACAGTTTTGGGATACATGTATATATTGTGGAATGACCAGAGGAGGACATCTCTGTCACAGCAAGCATTTATTTCTTCGTGAGGCAGCATTCAAGTTTGTCTCTTAGCAATTTGGGGTTGCACAGTACACGACTGATGGTAGTTACCCTGCCGTTCCAGGAGGACACAGGAACACTGAGGTGTGCTCCCCCACCCCCGCCAGCCTCTCCCCCCACCTCCACTCCGCCTTCCTGGCATTTGGTAACTATGGCTCTACTCTCTGCTTCCATAAAGTCAATGCATGTGTTGGAGAGGCCATACGCAGCTTCTGGGGATGGAGTTTAGTGTCAGAGCACTTGCCCATTATGAGGGAAGTCTTGTGTTTGATCCCCAGAAACACAGAAGGAAAAGAAAGAAGAGAAGGAGAGGGGGAAGCAGTAGGTAAGGGAAGGCACAGAGGAACAGGAATGTGATGCAAAGTGAAGAGATGGAATAGAAACACCTTGCGACAATGGTCACCTCTGTGTCGTGTTCCTTTTATTGTAGCAGTGTGTGTTTCGTGAAATTCCATATTCACCCCTCATCATCTTGGTCTTCCTAACTTTGTTCCTCATTATTCTTCACTGGATACATATGCATAAATGCAAATTAAAGCATATTATTTATTTGTACTCAGCACTGAAATGCCTCCTGCAGTCTCTCCTGCCTCTCCAGTTTGTGGCTTCCAGCTGTGGTCCACACAGGAACTTTAGTTCCCAATTCTGCTTCCCAGATTTGCAGGGAGCTTGAGAATGGAACCTGCAGGCACTGATAGTTGTTTCTCTTTCTTCTTTTTCCAGGTCCTCCAAACCACCACAGCCAGTCGACTCTGAGGCCTCCTCTGCCACCCCCTCACAACCACACATTGTCACATCACCACTCATCTGCCAACTCCCTCAACAGGAACTCGCTGACCAATCGACGCAGTCAGATCCACGCCCCTGCCCCGGCGCCCAACGACCTGGCCACTACACCAGAGTCCGTGCAGCTTCAGGACAGCTGGGTGCTAAACAGCAACGTGCCACTAGAGACCCGGTAAGTCCTCGTCCACCCATCAGAGAGGCTCACTCTGCCTGTCACCTTAGCCCTGTCACCCACACAGTCACTGGGTGACTCAGAGTCTGAGTGGGTGGGACATTCCTAGCATAAATAAGGAGGCAAGCTTAACACATCCTATTCCCTTGGCAATTTGACCCCGGACAGTAGGTTGTCAGGTATTTCTTTGTTCACATGTGTCTCCTTTTAATGCTTGTTTACTCTCTTAGACAGCTCTTGTGTACCCAACTAATAGAATTAGCATAACATATTTTTACTCAAAGGCTCATGGGAAACGTGCTTATAAGGGTATATTGACTGAAAGC
Organism: Ctenomys sociabilis; assembly: GCA_004027165.1. Classification (NCBI taxonomy): domain Eukaryota; kingdom Metazoa; phylum Chordata; class Mammalia; order Rodentia; family Ctenomyidae; genus Ctenomys; species Ctenomys sociabilis. Next base: position 19,484 of record PVKA01023106.1, on the reverse strand, counting down.
TGCTGATAAATTATGCATTTGGCCTTTCCTGAAGTAATAAATGAAGACTCATTTGAAATTAAGTGTTTGGGGAGACCTTGAGAAACAATCCTAGATTCCAGACTGACAGAAGTATAATTTTAATTTATATTTCATCCAACATGCAGTCTCGCTTTAATCCCTCCTGTACACACTAACAGCTTGATGCCTGTGGGGCAAACAAGAATGTATAAAAACAAACAAGGAAAACGGGGATGCACTGATGTGAGCAGGGAGGAGCCAGAAAACAAGCCATGGGTCTGCCTTTGTTTGGTTTTGCTCCAGCTCCCATACTTTTTCACCTTCCCTTCTGGTCTCCCAAAACCATAGGCAACTTAGTGACCTAAAGGAAGTGCCACAAGCCCGCAGGTCGTCGCTCTGCGACCCACAGGGAGGCTGCAAGCAGGTTGGCCAGGCCCTAAAACGGCTCTGTGGCCCATCCCCAGACAGTTCTTGGTTCCTTGGTTCCATTGCTAGTGTTTCCTCATCTGGAAGCATTGTGGAGACTATAGAGAGGGCATCGTTCATTCTGACCCTTCCAAAAGTTCTCATATGGTTTTTAAAGTTTAGCAACTTAGACTTTAAAAAAGACAGAAATAAGCTAGTATCTTTCTGTAATGGCCAGCAAATTTTCTGCACACAACCAGAAGCAATTTTGAAAACCATGGCATTTGGAATTATTTCTTAGTTACTTTTTTTCTTACTGCCTTAGCTTTTCCAATAGAATTTTGAAAGTTGATACATCATACACGCTTGTTACTGTAGGCACTCCAAACTTTAATTTTGCTTTCTGACAATTATAAGTTTATTTTGACCTTGCCTACAATCTTAATTTTTAGCATTAAAAGAAGTCAAATCAATAAAAAGTATATGCATATATTATATATAATAGACAACATAAACATCTTTGCTGATTTAAAAAAAATCCATTAGGGGAGCCGGGGAGATGGCTCAGTGGAATAAGTACTTCCCTGGCAAGTGCAAGGGCCTAAGTTCAATCCCCGGTTCTGCCAAAAAATAAATAAATAAATAAAAATAAAATAAATAAATAAATAAATAAATAAATAAATAAATAAATAAAATCCATTAATTAACAGGTTTGCTAGGAGCTACTGGTCATCCAGACTTGACTCAGAATGTTATTATGGTTGATATTGCTTCTAAAGACTGGATGAGGGCTGGCCAGGTAGCTCATCAGACTAAAGCGCCTGCTTAGGCAGGCACAGCCATCAGGGTTCAATCCCTGGTGTCCTGTGCTGGCTCGCCGCTGGGGCACACTGAGACAGGGACTGAGGCTGGGCATGGTGGTGTATGCCTGTAGTCCCAGTGCTTGAGAGGCTGAAAATAGGAGGATCACTATGAGTCCAATCTGTGGAGAGAGCCTTTGTACACCCCGTACTAAATACATAAAAAAGAAAAGACTAGATGAGATTTTTCTGTCTTTTTCCTCCCATATTTACAAGCTACCCAAGAGTTTGTTGGCTTCTACTCATCTTATTTTTATATTAATGGATCATTGTAGTTTCTGGATAGAAAGGCTACATACAGAGCTTGATTTGAAGAAGGCAAAGAAGGATGTAAAGAATGGGGAGGGGAAGTGTGGTCACTGCTGTAGCAAAGCAGCAGAGAGAAAGAAAGATAAGACCACCACAACCACTGACAAGCAGGTGTGCTACTCGTGAGTGCGCACATACAGGCAGCCCCTCATTCAACTTGAAGTCAGCTGAGCCACATAGAGAGAAAGGACCATGACTGCTATTTTAAAGATGCAAAATCTAGTTGTAAAAGACCATGAAAACCTGCAGGAAGTTTATGGCTTCAGGGAGATAATAAATTGTAGGCCATATTAGGTGGAGCTCTACTGACCGTTACACTCAAAATACAGCAGCAAATGTCTGATGGGTGAATAGTCACAGGCCTCTGCTTGTAGCTGTGATTGCCCCTTCACAGAATTAGGCATACCAGAGTGTCTACCACATACAACACATAACCGTATCTTCTACTCTGCTTGAAATCAGCTGGTTTTCCCAGAGGTATACTTTACACACCATTTATTAAAATGTCTCCTTGATAAGGAGCTAGTGCAGAGAGCCAATAAGAGCTGCAGACTCTTCTACTTTCCTGAGGTCGGTTCTCCCAAATTTATTTTCTGCTCTGGAGTCCTGCCGCATGTCATTTGGATATCTGACATTTCTCTAAGAATCAGAACTACCAACGTTGTGAAAGAAGAGAGTTAAAGTTACCAAGCTTTGTGAGGTAGACAGGATTACCAGAGCCTTGAGGCCTATCCACAGAAAGGAAAAGAAAAAAATGAATGAGTGAGAGCAGCTCTGGGACTTTCTTCCATCGGCACACTCAGGAGTATGGGTACTTTCCTTCATTGGTACACAAGGACTATAGAATGCCATATCACGGGAAAGGTCTTTTATCAGGGAGATAGCCCAGTGCTGTAAGTGTCTGCCTGGCAAGCACACGGTCCTAAGTTCAATCCCCAATATCAAAGAAAAAAGGAAAGAGAGAGGGAGGGAGGAAAGGAGGGTGAAAAGAAAGAAGGAAAAAATATACTAAAAGCAATGTTAGATGCTCAGGATGTAAAGAGTATAGCTTGCATTCTTTTCTTAAAGCTCAAACCATCTAAAGGAGGAGGTGAGCAGTAAACCAGAGGATGGTATATACAAACATAGACATGTAAAAGTTGTAGTTACTTTATCTTAAAAGAAATGCTTGAGTTTCCCAGGGAAGTCATGAAAAATTTCACAGCTTAAAGGGTACTTGAGTTGGGTTTTGAGGAGTGAGCAAGAGTTCACTTACTGGATAAGCCAGCCAGATAGCTCGGTGGATCTGCTTAGGCAGATGCGGTGACCGGGGTTCAATCCCTGGTGTGCCATGCAGGCCCTGTTCCCTGGGCATGCTGGGAAGGCAATGGAGACTGGGTGTGATGGTGCGCCTGTAACCCCAGTACTTGGGAGGCTGAAAACTGGAGAATCACTAGAGTCTGCTCTGTGTATTGTACTAAATACATTTTTTAAAAAAAGAATTTACCTACTGGAAAGTAAAAAAAAGTCAAAGACTGCAACATATTATTTGTTGCCATTCTCTACTGTTTTATTTTTCATATTGTCTTAGCAAGGAAGAACTGAACAAATTCATTCATTTAAATGCTATTATGGGTTTAAAATATCACTTGAGTTTAATAATGTTACTTCCTTACCCATAAAAGCATATAAGCAGTGGAGAACTAATAGGGCACGATGCTATAAGAAGAATGGCATTTCTGCATTATAAGGAATGTGATAGGATTCCCATTTCTCTCTCATGCCAAATAAGAATGGGTAATCCCATCTTGAAGAGATAGCCATTAAAGATGAGGTATTCTTGGAGCTGATCATAACATAGTCACCAATTTAGAAAATACAGTAGAAATTTACACACAGCTTGACCACGCCCCTCTCATTAGTATGTACTTCTGGAAGTGATGCAAGGCCTTCACGGCCCCAGCAGTCGTGAGTGGGCACCCTGCCAGCCCCCGCAGCTGGGTGCTAAGTGCCGTGCACGCCTCTACACCAGTGGGGCTGGCTGCTGGCCTTCCGCACGGCTGCATGCATCTCCGTCAGTCCTAGATGGCCTGCTCCATCCTCTCAGGAGCACGCTTTTGTATTGTTTACTTTTGTGTGTGTGATGACAAGTAGGACAGGAGGTGCTAATTTGGGAGGCACAGCCAGAAAATCGGACTGTGCAAATCTGGAATATAAAACCAAACACAAGTAAGTCCTGTATCAAGATTGGTAATATAACAGAACAGTGCATGTACACTTCTGTTAACTAGAGCTGTAAATTAATGTATAAGCTATGATACATTCTAAAAAAAAAAAAAAAAAAAAAAAACAACATAAAGCAGAGGACCATACACAGTCCATACTATGCATCGCTGTCCCCCTCGCCTACACTCTGTCTTATACTGCTATGGAACTTCCAGGAACAAGCCCACAGGCAGTTTGGTAGCTCTCACCTATGCACTGTTCCTCTGCTGCAAGGACTGAGGTCAAGGAGCTTCCTGCTCAGCAGCTTGCCGGGAGCGTCTGAAGGCACCTCCACTTTCTTAAACTGTAAAAAAGCAGCTCAGCAACAGGAGCTGACTTTTCTTTCTCCGTGTGTTTCACTGAAGCAAGCTCTTCTCTGACCCTGTCTGGCCAGCATGTCCCTAGCAAGGATCCCCAAGCAGGACAAAACTTCTCTCTGTGCTTATAAGTCTTGAAGGCCTTGGTTTAATCACCAGCTTCCTCAACCCTGAACTGCTCCTGAAGATGATCCTCCAATATTCATTCTAGAAATGTCTATGAAAACCACTACCAGTGGCCAGAACTGAGAATTCAAAAAGAACAAAAAGGCAAAATCCTATCCTAAAAAAGAAAGCAAGCTAGATGTACCCAGAACATGAGCCAGTAAGATTATACATGAGCCCTTACCTACTATGCACAAAGTGTCTTGAGAAGGAACACACACTTAACCGAGGATAAGTGAGTTTTAATCAGGCTTAAAGAAAGCTCTGGATAGCAAGAATAGTGACATGTTAGGGAAAGAATTCCTAAGATGCCAGGGAAAGAGTGCAAACTAGAAAAACAGGCCAGGGCCACATGGTATGGGTTTGGGGCTGTATCAAGGATTTTTGGATTTGACCCAAGAACAATGAGAAGTCACTGAAGCATTTTACATGGGAAAGTAAAATACAAGACACAGTTTTGGAGTGGGATGGACTAAAGGTCCAGCGAGGAGAGTCTTGGGATAGTTAAGATGAAAAGTGGCATGCCTTTGATTAGGGGGATAGCACTGCATATTCATGATGCAAGATGCCCTTGGCAGCTAGAATCAGGAGGTGCTAGTGAGTGCAAGGCTGCATGGCTCCGCCCTAGCATTTCTCATCAATTTTCTGACTTGTGAGTCTGAGTAAATAGTGATGGAATAGGAATAGATTTCTGTGGCCAAAATCAGGAGTCCAGTTTGGGGGTATGTTAAATTTATGATGTGAGCACTGGCGAGATAGCTCAGCAGACTAAAGCCCCTGCTCAGGGGTTCAATCCCCAGCATGTGTGCCGGCCCCACCCCCGGGGCGTGCTGAGATAGCAACTGAGACTGCGCGTGATGCTGTGCACCCATAATCCCAAAACTTGGGTGGCTGAAAACAGGAAGATCACTACAAGTCTGATCTGTGTAGTGAGACCCTATAGGCCCTGTACTAAATACATTTTTTAAAAATTATGGGCAGGGGAGATGGATCAGTAGAATAAGCACTGGCAAGCAGAAGGGCCTGAGTTCAATCCCCAGGTCCGGAAAATAATATATATATAATGTGGTACGAGGCTTAAGCGCAGTTATTTTTGGCAAGACATTTCGATTGTAAAGTAACACATGCAGCAGCATATCACAAATTCACACTCAATAGAGTATTTAGTGTATTGAAAGATTCCAGTGTCTTATTTTTTCTCTTTAAAAAAAACCTCCAGAAATTCTCTTACATTTTTCTACGTCGTCATATAGGTTTGTGAATAAACTTTTCTTTGTCAAGTACTTTCTGGTTGGCATAAAGTTTTACATATGATCCCACTTAATCCTCTACACCCTTCTGTTGGATGCATGTTACTATTCTATTTTAAAATATAGAAAACTAAGTCTCAGAGAGATTAAGTCTCACATTGCCCCATAATATGTGACAGAGTTGGGTTTGAATCTGGGTCTTCTGATGACTGACCTCATGTTCTTAACCAGCACATATTGTCTTTAGGAGCAAAGGGGGAAAAAACCTATGCTTATCCTCATGATGAACGGCAAATTAATTTTCTTTGGCCGCCAGAATGGTTGTAGTCAGCGCATTACAATGACATAAGATGAGAAATGATCCATGGGATGAACTCCAGCCTGTTACTGCATATAGACTTAGTCATTGTCAAAATTATAAGCAAGGCAAGACGTAAAGAAAGCCTTTGCTGCAACTCTGAGGGATGGGTGGCAACCCAGGAAGGTAAATCTGGGGCTTCGCTGCTCCATGTCAGTGGTGACGTGGGGTGTGCGTACGCTGATTTACAGGGAGCCCTTTAACGCACTTCATGCTGTAAGATGTGGGTCACGCCAACACTGAAAATTGAAACACGCAAATATGTTTTTAGCTTTGTGATTTGTAGTGTTCTTTTCTTCTGAACAGGGCTTTGCCAGATTGATTTAAAAAAAAGCCAAGGAGCTGTGGAGCCTGGGGCTGCTGAATGGCAGCATTCCCTCGTTTGTGAGCAGGGAGCCCTTCCTTATGGCTGAGCAGGAATTAGCATGGAGGTTTGCTGGGTGACGCCCAAGGGATCTTATTTAGGGAAAGAACACCGGAGAACACCCTTTTTGTCTCTGAGGCTCAGTCTCTCATCTGGACACTTTATTGGTAGTGCATACTGGTGACTCGAGACATGAGACCTTTAATAAATCAGATTCTCACAGAGAAGCATCGGGATTGCAGAAACATCCTCGTCATGCTGAGTCCAAAGACTGCTCCAAACTTGTTCTCTGATTGATTTTTCTACCTCAGGATTAATTTTCTGACAGAACCACTGACAAGCTTGATCTTGAGAATATTAAGCCAAGGTAACCTGTTTGCTTCCCTCCTCCCCACCCACCCACTTTAAGGAAGGTTTAAAACCAGAATTCATTCTGGGGGAGCCAAATGCATTGAAGCGCTTTTCAAATCAATAGGCAGCCTGATTTCTCCATATTGCAAAACATTATGCCCCCTCTAAATTCTCATCAGAGGCAACATGGAAATTAATGAGACCTTTAGGTTAGCCTTTCAAGCTCAGCCTTATTTTATAGCTTTACCTTGCCTTTCTGACACCCTGATCCCGCCTGGCCACCAGCAGCATTTCACGTTGCAGTGCACTTTAATTTTGCAGTTTTCTTAGTCTTCCTTGGAAACTGGCAGCTTATTAATCTCAATAACAGAGCTGCTCAATAGGCAAGTTCACCAATGAGAAAGTAGGCTGTGTCTTTTTTCCCCTTTGGCAGTTGGAAAGAAGAGAGTTGGTTGTTGCATAGAAGCAGGGGGTGGGGGAAACAGAGGGGAGCCAGGGAGTTGGGGCATTGCATACCCCACATCACTTTCTGACAATTGGCAGGAAAATAAAAGAGAGCCTGGTCTAATCCACTGCTCTGCAATTTATGGCTTGTGGTGTTAAACACACTCAAGTCCATTAATAAGAAAATAAATAAAATGTCGTGGCACATGTGCAAATTACAAGGTGCATTAAGAAAGAAGCAAGCATCACATCTTACTCAAGACCACCCCAGCCTCTTCTTGGCATGGTGTGCACCCTTGGACACACTCTTGGAGACACTGGAATCCAAGCAGAAGTTGTCCTTTTAAAATCTGAACCTCCTTTGCAAAATTCAAAGCCTTCTAAGTGGACCACAGCTTGGAAATTTGAATGTCTTACTTGCAAGCACCCACAGCTAAGATTCTAGGTAGAAAACTTTTTAAAAATCATATCCCTCTGAGCCTTGCACCATGGGGACCCAATTATGAATGGTGGCCACCTCGTGGCCATGCCTTGGAAGAGCAAGGCAGAGCCCAGAGTCTGTGTAAATGTTGAGGACTATTGGGTTAAATTCCCAGTTGGAAAAGTCAAATATTTCCATCGTTGTCTGTGCTCTTTTGCCCATTCAGGTGGTAGCACCTGCCAGTGCCCAGGGGCATTCCCTGAAGCCTTCCCAAGGGATATTTTATCTGGCTCCAACAGAGAGAGACTTGGTAAAGCACACTGGCTTTCTAATTCTGGTTCTGCAGTAATCCTTTTCTTTTCAAAGAAGCCTGATAAGGTATTTGTGGTTCTCCCAGGCAGGGGAAGCAGCTCCACAACTTTTCTGAAGGTTCCTTTGATTTATTAGTCTCAGCCTCACTTGCCTTTGTGAGTTGGGATCTTGGATCCCAGCATTGTAATCCATCATAGGGTGCTCAGCTATTTCTCCTGGCTGGACCTGCATACCTTAGATTGCACGGGAGGGTTAAAGAATCTTCTCAGATAGCTTTATTGCCTCTAAAACATAACAAATCATTTAAGACTGTTTTCAAATATTCATTTTGAACTTATGGCAATGCCAACCACAAAAGATCCCTCTCGAAATTATGCATTTTTAAGATCTCTTATGGAATCATCTTTTGCTCAAGATAACTGTTTAAAAATCAGCAAATACCCCCACTTTCTGTTATCACCTTATCTATAAGCATCTTACATTTCAAAAGAAAATAAGCATCTTGTTTCCTGTTCGTTAAGTTACATCTCAAGTGTATTACGATTTGTAAGTCCTTCAGTTCTGTCTAAGCAACCATGAGTCCGTCTCTCAACTATTACTCCTCTGTACGATGTTGCATACTGGTGAGCTGATGTTCAGAATCTCATTTATTACATTACTTGAGTAATTGGATTAGAAATCCTGCACTGAAGGGAAAGTGGAAAACACTGCTCTTCTTGGGGTGGTAAGTGCTCAGGTAGGAATTTTAAATGGAAGGCTTCACCTTGCTGACTGTGTAATGTCTTAACTCCGTCTGTCTCCACTGCACTTGGGGAAGAAGTGATAGGAGGGCGTGGAAAGACATTAGGCCCATTTAAGCATTGTTTGTACTCTAAGGAAATCTCCTCAGCCCCACTCTCACCCACACCAGTTTATTAACATGAAAGGAAATCTACAAGCCCTGAAGGAGAGGTGGCCCCACACAGGTGTGTCATCTGGGCATTCACACACTCAGGCCACACGTGCTTTTTTTTTCTTCTGTGGTGCATGCTGCCACCGTTGGCTGTGGGAAGTGATGCACAGTCATCTTCTCTGGCGTTTATGCTTCAGAATCTACATGAGAAGGAAAGATGGTGGCCCTGTTGTAAATCTTTTCTTTTCCAGAAACCTGAACACTTTTTAGTGTTTATTGTTAGAATCCGCTCTGAAATGTCTTCCTGGTACCGCACTCAGTTCCTGGCATCCTGTTAACTGCATAAGGCCTTGTGGGACAGACATGACTGTCCTCTGTCATGTCAAGAAAATGAAAATTGGAGGGATGGAAGGCACAGGAAACACGCAAGGTTGTGGCCTTGGGTTTGGACCCAGGTGTGTAATCTTAGGCCCTGGAGTCTGCCTCTCAGCCTGGCTTCTCTGTTTGCCTGCATCAGTCATGCACAGGTCTTCTATGGGTGATGCTTAGGAGATCTGTGGGCTACATTCTCATAGCTTGGAGCCCCAGCAGAAAGACAAGCTCTTCTTCCAGACTTTTCCACAGAAGTCCCTTGATGGAGACCCAGAGATCTCAGTTCTAGCCTCATGGCCACAGTCTACATCAGTGCTGAAGCTTGGGGGACAGACCATACTGATAGTCCACAAGCAGGTCTGATTGGAGAAAAAGGAGCCTGGCCCATGGTCAGACATGGTGCTCTTCTGAGATTATAAAACAGGAGCCCAGCAGGCAAGGACCAACTGGGAACCAACTCAGCACAATTTTCTCCACAGCCCCTCTGCCTGCTCTCACTGCCTGATTATAATGATGTTCTCCTATGGGCAGGGAGGGAGAAGGAGGGGATGCCAGGACATTGAGTCTGCTCTTTTGCATGAGCACAAAAAGGGACTTACAAGTGATTCTGCCAAGAATCAGAAAGTTGCACTGTCTAACTCCCTCCCACCCCCTTTTGCCTCATCCCCCTCTCTGGTTCACTTCTCCAACATCTCACAACTTCACCTTGGAGTTCCCTGTGGCCACTTAATGCATTTTAACTTTTATTAGCCTCCTGATGTCTCTTCTAAGCTATCATCTTCTTTCCTGCAAAAGTGCTTGGATTCCACATTTTCTAATTAAAACATGCTCAGTTATTGTCTTACTAACCAGTGCTCTTTATGAGGTCTCATGAATGAGAAAGTTAACTCCCAACATCTCGAGGCACTTCCCCTCTCCCTGAAAGGGCTGGGGCAGCAGTCTTACCTTTAGAAAGTTGAGTTACTTTGAACAGGTTTTGGTTTTTGCTTTTTAATAAATTCATGAATGGGAAATACTTAACTCTGCTCTTCAAACTCACATTATTGTCAGCAGTGAACTTCACCTTTGTAAAAGTTTTAAGGAGGATGTTTTGCAGGGGTCATTCCACTCTCTAGTGGATCATAACACAGACAACATCAAAACAGTTCAACAGCTAATTAGATGAAAGTTTTCATCCTAAAATACAACATGTCCAATGTTAATAGTGATGCCCATGATTACTTATATTTCTGTGGATTAATTTGATATTACTAGAAGCAATGAAGTGAAGTGTAGCAAGGGAAAAAGATAACACACATACATTGAACCCACTGAAAATTCAGTAGTGTGTGTGGTGGCAATGTCATGGGTGGCCAACCAAGGCAGGAAGGACCACGCATCTATGTGCAGGCATATGTGGTTTTCTGAGTATTTTCTGCTGTTTGACATGCCTTGAAAATATGAAAGAAATGCTAAAATGGAGAAAAGAATGCTCTTCATTCCTGCTTATAATGTATACATTCAATCTCATAATGCTGTTCAAGTCAGGAAAAAGAGAGAAGAGCAGCACTCCTCACAGCTTCACTGGAGGGCTCAGAGGGGAGGGGAATGGGATGGAGATGAAGGTGAGGATGGGGATGGAGGCAGAGCTGGAGATGGATACGAGGATGGAGATGGAGGTGGAGATGGAGATAGACATGGAGATGGGGATGGAGGTGAGGTTGGGAATGGAGGTGGAGCTGGAGATGGAGATGGAGGTGAGGTTGGGAATGGAGGTGGAGCTGGAGATGGAGATGGAGGTGAGGATGGGGATGGAGGTGGAGCTGGAGATGGAGATGGAGGTGAGGTTGGGAATGGAGGTGGAGCTGGAGATGGAGATGGAGGTGAGGTTGGGAATGGAGGTGGAGCTGGAGATGGAGATGGAGGTGAGGATGAGGATGGATGTGGAGCTGGAGATGGAGATAGACATGGAGACAGGGATGGGGATGGAGATGGAAGCAAGGATGGGATAGAGGTGGAGCTGGAGATGGAAGTGAGGATGGGGATGGAGTTGGAGATGGAGGTGAGGACAAAGACGAGAGACAGAGACAGAGGGAAAGAAAAAATCATACTGAAGAGAAAATGCAAATGAGCAAATATCTGCCCTCTCTGGGACGCTGGCCCTATGATTTTGACTTCTACATCAGAACAAAGCCTAAAAAGGAATCAAGACCAACATGATGTGAGTTAGCCAAAATGCTGCTCACTTAAGAGAAAATGGCATCATTTGGCAACAGGAGAAAGCTTCAAACTAGACGCCATTTCTAGATCACCTGTGTATTCCAATGTCTATCTTACAGATGAGAAAATGTCTTTGTTGCCCGGAAGGAGGCTTCCAGCTGAGTCCACCCCTCCCTGGTACCCATGTAAGGGGCCCATTTATCCTACAAAGAATCCTTTCCTCCAGTTCTTCAAAGGAAGGGTGGAAAATTTAAGACAAAGGAGTAGCACACAATTGGGACAGATATGGTCTTTTCTCTTATTTTATAGCAAAATGTATGTAGCATATTCCCTTAGTAAAAATATTCAGCAATTAGAAAGATAGAAAATAAAAAGAAATAGTCCCTGCTTCCCAATTTTCTTTTTGCCAGGAAACACCACTTGAAGGTTTGTTACTTTAAGCTTTCAGAATGTTTATGGGATGTCTGAGCATATATTTTTTTAAGTTTAATATAAATGGAATCACATACATGCCATTTGGCAAGTTGCTTTTATAACTTAATGAGATATTGTGGAAATGTTTTCAGGTAATTTCATGTAGACCTACTTCAATTTTGCTAAGTCTCCAATATTCCATAAAGACATAATTTATTTAACCAATGCCTTCTTGATGGACATTTAGATTGCTTTCAGGTTTTTGCTATTACAAACAAACCTGTAATAATGGAGAGTCTCGTGCATCTATCTTTCTTTGCATACTTATATGATTATGCTTAAAAGTTGAATTCCTGGAAGTGAAATTTCCAGATTGAAATATATATATATATATATATATATATATATATATATATATATATCCATGTCAACTGAAATGTTACAATGTTTGTTTCATCCTCCCTATTCAATGACTTGAATTCCTTTGATGAGTTTCAAATAAGAGTCCCCAGGTTTATGGTGTTGGATTTTAGATCTATATCTGAAATGTAGGATTGTCCATCTCAGGGGAAGGTGTACTGAATAATACCCAAAAACCCATGAGATGTCAAAACCTCCCAATCCTGTGGGGTGTGTGTGTGTGTGTGTGTGTGTGTGTGCACGCGCGCATGTGTGGTACTAGATAGCAAATTCAAGGGCCTCGGGAATGCCAGGCAAACATTCTACCACTGAGCTGCACTCCCGCCCTTCCTTACAGGCAGCTCTCTACACCACCTAGGGAAAAGCCAGGCTCCCACCCGCACCTGTCCCTAGCTCCGGGGCCCTTTCCCTTCCCTGTATTCCCAGAACTGTTGCTGCACGATCTATGGGATCTCGATACCTAAACTTTGCTGCATTTGGTTTTCTCATTTGCAACTTGGCAATGTTTTAAACCTGTCTCTCTTTCCATCTACCTTGCCTGTATCTACCTAAAGGGGATATTATGAGAATGTCTGAGAAGACTTAGTCAAGTTTCTGAATGTCCCCGGAGAAAAGCCTCATACAGCGCTGTTATTGTTCTAACCCTTACAGGAGAGCATTGTGATCAAGGGCTTGGTGATCAGGCAAGAGAGACAGCTTCTTTAGTGGAATAAGTCTGGGAGGGCTCTGTCAATAAGACACCCTCGGGCCAAACTTATAAAGTTACTTCATCTGAAACTCCAATTTTATGCTAAATAAGGATTTCTGTATCTCCCACCTCCCATCAGTAATCCCATTACCGGCTGTGTTCATAGAACTCCATTGAACTCGGCCAAGCACTTGAAGTCCCTAGGAGTGAAAGGCCAAGCTCCGCTCAGGGCACCAAAAGGAGGCATGAACAAGAGATGCCCCGTTCATGAGGAAGCACAGTTGGGTGAGAGAAGGCAGATTGTTTTCTTAATATGGAAGGTTGGAGGTGGACATGAGCTCAGGGGCCTATGGGAGCAGGGAACGGTGTGGGCACCTGGCCAGGGAGGTCCTGCTTGTGGAGCTTATCTCATCTCCCTGATGGTAGGAGAGTGAATGCTATCCCACCAAAAGCATGTTCCACGCAGAAACTAGAGAGCCAGAGCGGGGCAGAAAAGCCCGCAGGTGCAAGCATTGTGGACCAAATGGGAAGGGCCTCAGGAGAAGATGCTGGAGACGTCTCGAGGCTCACATCGGGGATGCCTTCAAGGCTCATATTCGCTGCAGCTTATTTTGGGTGGAGTAAAGAGCCTGAGAATTTGTGTGTCTTAGTCACTGGAGTGTTCAACATCTGCAACTTAAAGGGGGAGAGGTTTAGTACATCTCATAGCTAAGCCCACAGTCACCCTCCCAGGGAAATGGTGTAGTGAAAGTGACAGCCAGAAGAAAGCTGCTGCTGTGGGGCCAGAGAGACAGCTTAGTGGAGTAAGTACTTGCCTGGCAAGCTCAAGGTCCTGAGTTCTGTCCCTGGAACCACCAAAAAAGAAATTAAAAAAAAAAAGGAAGCTGCTGGTGTCCAGATGACCAGGGAACAGAAGGAGAAGGAAGGCACCAGGGAGACAGATGCACCCTTGCAGGTCGCAGCCCGGTCACCTGCCTCCCCTGATGAGAACCCGCTTCCTGCCAGCCCGTCAGCCCCATCCCATGCTTCATTCCCCTCCCCAAAGCCCTGCCTGTGAGCTCAGGAGGCCTTTGGCAGGTGTCTCCACCCAGGCCCTAGCACATCATGGTCAGGTTCACCAGACAGAAGACTTTGGTTGAAAGAAGCAAATAATACATTGGAGTTTAACCAGTGAATCCCATATTTAATTAAGGAAGGGAGGAAAGACGAAGGGAAGGGGGGAAGGAAGAGGCCATCTGTAGGATTCATTGATAATTATTTCTAAGACAGTAATAGCCATCCTTTATTGAGAGTATACTCACTGTCGAGTACAGGGTGACCCATGCAACATCCCTAAAGCTTTTTTCACTCCTTTCCACCACCTGCATATGAGGAAACTTAGATTTAGCAATATCAAGTTATGCGCCTCTGGCTGCACATGTTACCAGTGGAGGAAGCCCACTCTGACCCTCACAGGCGGGCAGAGTTTATGTATGAATCACGTCCCTGTGGCACCTCCTGCGATCACCAAGTGCTATCCCTGACCTCCGTCTCCTTGCACCTCGCCTTTCTCTCACACTTTTCCTTCTGTCCCTCACTGCTCTTTCCACAGAAAGACACTACTTATTTTCCACAGAGCCACCTAACCTTCTCTCAAGCAAAACCTCAGAGTCAGAAAGGACCCTGGTACAAGTCCAGATATGTGAGATGTCTGCCAAGGCAGAGTCCCCCACCAGACTCCCTTTTAGATTTTGTTTCATTCCTCCTCTTGCAAAGAAAATGCCCGAAGGCGGGCACCTGCCTTGTAGGCGAACACACCACCTCCCTGTCAGGCAGCCTTCAATTTCCCATGCCTAGGCATGTCCACCTGCATCTTCGTCAAGACTTCCAACATGGCAGTGACAAGCTTTTCGGGTACTTAAGGCAAGCATGCATGACAGTTTTCCTTGACACTTGCATTTTTAAGAAGTCTCGCCTGAGGCCCTAGGAAACCTAGCATCTTGAAGAAACCAGGAACCTTTCAAAGAAGCTAGGTTTTCAGAGCCTTTCTCCCTGGGACACGCTTTGTGACAGGAATGCTAGAGGATCTGCTTAAGAGAATATGAAGTGCCATGACCATATTTACATTTTGATGCTAAGTGATGGCTGCCTTATTTAATGGTACTTTTTGACAACTGAAATGTACGGCTCTGTCCCATGCGTTGTCAGTGGGTATGTGGCTGGCCTACAAACACACTTAGCTGGCACAGTTCTGCAAAGAATTAATTTCTGAGTGTCGCACAGATACATGTAGGCAGGCACATGTGTCACAGGGGTTGCTATAAAGCTTAATTAATATCCCTGAAGAGCTCTCATATCATCTCATGAAGAGAGCAAAATAAGAAGAAAATGTTATACCTGTGATTATTACACGCATACAGAAATGTGGGTGAATACACTGACAGATCGGCTGCTATTGCTTGTGCTTCAAAGGGTCTGATGGAATCTAATGGGAAAATAAACTTTATTAAAGAGATCCATTGTTCTATGAGTTCAAACAAGTGACATTCTCCAAAATTGAATGTTAGAAATACCTGTACATTCTTGCTATAAAAGATGCGAATCAATGTGGGGAATGTAGCTCACTAGTAAAGCACTTGCCTCGCACATGCAGGGCCCCGAGTTCAAGCCCCAGCATGGCCACACAGCAAACCAAAAAGTCAAATGCGTAATTCACAAAAGTGAGTACAAGTTTCCTGGTTTTGTTTTTTTCTTTTACCTCTGCCAGCCCTGCTTCTAGGATTCCTTTGATGAGTTGTGAGTTGTTGGTAGCTGTCCTAGTCCACGAGCGCTGCTGTATCAGGGTCCCCAGAGCTGGGTGGCCTGTGAGAGGGGGCTGGTGTTGGTGTTGCCTGTACTTCTGCAGGTTTGAGATCAAGGTTGAGGGTCCCACATCTGTAAGGGCATCATCCCGTAGCAGCAGGGCAAGGAGAGGGCCAGGGGGGCAGCAAAGAGAGCCCCAGACTCGTCCTTTTAGAGGGTCTTGCACCTGAGATAAGGCACCCACGCCTGGGAGAATGGTTTAACCCACTGCTGAGGGCCAAGGCCTCCCCACCTAATCATCTCATAGTGTAACTCTGTGGAAATAGAGAAATGAAAGAGAACTTCATTTCCTAAAGGAAGATAATATCAACTACCAGTTTTAAAACTAAGAAACAGGTACTTACGGAGCATATGTGGTCAATAAATAAGTGGAGTGATAAGTAGGGCAGCGTACTGGAATACTTAGGATATGAACGACTAGAAGCTCATGAAGGGCTTTGGCGGTCTCCCTGATGTTGTAGCTCCAGCAGGACTTCCTAAGTACTGTGTAACTTCCATTACCTAAAGTTAGTAGTATAAAAGACACCCCGTGACCCAAAGAGCACACTGTAAAATGTTATATTTCAGATCCTCTCTGGTCTCACAGACAAAAGTAGGAACACTGGCATTTCTTCAAGTCCTCACTAGGAAAGGCTTTGTGATTTTGCTTTCTGAAGTAAACAAAAACTTTTCTTTCGGCTTAAACTTTTTAAATCCATCCCTACCCAGATGGACTCGTTGGTCAGATTCAGCAATCCATGGGGCTGGTAATGCAGGCTGGCTATCATACAGCCCTCAGCCCCTGTGCTAATGAGAAAGCCCTTCTTATAAAGGAGTCGCTGTGAGATGGCCTTGCCAGAGTGTGAGTCCTCCTCGATGCCCCCTGAGATGCCTTTCCTGTGGTGAGCAGTAGCTGCCCCGGGTGTGGCAAAAGGTCTGGCTCTTTTTCACTGTTGATGTGGCTTTTGGACGAATCTTCTTGCTCTTGGTACTCCTTAAGCTTTCTCTTACTTCTAGTTGTATTTTTTTACTAGTACGTATTTTCAGGGCACAACGACTGCATCGTTAATGTGTCAATGGTACATGCTCATAGCACATAGTAATTCTTTTTTTCCAGAGAGGAAAAAATGTTACTGTAACCTAACATGGACAGTGTGTCTAACAGCATCCCTTAATTTAGCATTATTATTTTATGTGTTTCATATATTTAGCCTGTTTTCTGGCTGCTAATGTCTATGTAGGATAATTAACTTTATAAGGATTTTTAGGATAAATAGCAGAATCTGATACTATCAGAAAGAAGGATGGTGAAGGTAAAACATTAATGATCGAGATGCAGCATGTCCATGGACTGAGTTCCCGTAATGAGGTAACCATCATGTATTGCAAACATGTGCTAATAAATTTTTTTAATTTAAAAATTGAAAGAAAACTTATTTTCCTCCCCTCTCCTTCCCCCCATTTCCCTCCACCTTTTCATCCCCTTCCTGGCAAAAGACCAATCTCCCACCTCGCAGGTGTGGGTAATGTGCAAGGAGACTGGGGAAATGTTTAATGCCAACCAGATCTGACCTTGCTGAAATGTTCCATGTTGATTATCATTTTCTATGCTTAGAAACCAGGCTGGGGCCAGCCAGATAGCTCAGCAGACTAAAGCACCTGCTCCAATAGAGCGCAGTGGCTGGGGTTCGACCCCCAAGGATCGAACTGTGTTGTGCCAGCCCTGCCCCCAGGGTGCCCTGAAACATTGATTGGGACTGGGCATGGTGGTGTGCATCTGTAATCCCACCACTTAGGAGGCTAAAAACAGGAGGATCAATCACTAGGAGTCTGATCTACATAGTGAGACCCTGTACACCCTGTAGACCCTGCCCTAAAATACAAAAAAAAAAAAAAAAAAAAAAGGAAGCAAGGAACCAGGCTGAAGCTCCTCAAAAGGTGAGGGACAGAATCACTACATAACCCAGAAAGTCCCATCCAAGGCTGGGTCCCCAAGAGGTTGAAAGCAGGTTTGCAGAGCAGAACTGGCACACAAATATCCATGGCAGCACTCCTCACAATGGCCAAAGGGTGGAAACAAACCAAATGCTGACCCATGGATAGATGACTAGAGATAAATGGGACCTACATTCTACGGAATTCCATCAAAGGAAAGGAATGAAGACCAGATGATACCAGAAACAGTGGAGATGCACTTAAAAACATTAGGAAGAAGGGGGGTGGTGAGATAGCTCAGCAGACTAAGCACCTGCTTAGGCAAATACAGGGACCAGAGTTCGATCCCCAGTACCACATGCTATGCCAGCCCCGTCCCCAGCATGGGCTGATTGGCCACAGAGTTTGGGCATAGGAGTGCACACCTGTAATCCCAGCACTGGTAAGACTGAGCACAGGAGGATCAGAGTCCAAGCTATGTAGCAAGACCCTATAAGAACCAAATATATTAAAAAAAAAAAAAAAAAAAAAAAAAAAAGTAGGAAGGGTAGAAAAGAAGCCATATGTGAAAGCCTTGGTGGTCATAAGAAGGCGTGGTTTCGGGAGGCTGAGGCAGGAGGATTGTTGTGAGTTCGAGACCAGCCTGAGCTACAAAGTGAGCTTCAGGCCAGCCTGAACTGCATAGTGAGACCCTGTCTCAAAAAGACAAAAAAAAAAAGAAGGCGTGGTAATCCCAGCACTCTTCGAGGCTCAAGCAAGAGGGTCACAAGTCAAAGCCCAGCCTGGAGAGATGAGCAGGACCTTTCCTCAAAGGAAGAATTTCTTTTGAAATGGGGTTACAGTGCCAAAGCCCTGGGTTCAATAACCAGTACTAAAACCAAAAGTCATTTATTATATGAGTCCCTTTAAATGAAATATCCAAACTAGGCAAATTTATTTAAAAAGAAGCCAGATAGCTTTGGGGCGGGAAGAAAAAAGAATGAGGGTAGGTCCGAGGTGGTGGTGGTAAGCGTGTTTTGAAACTGAGTAAAAGTGGCCAAGATAGCAACATTTTGAACATAATAAATACCACTCAGCTAGGATTTATTTCATGACATGAGTTTTAGGGCCGACAAATAGCTCAGCAGATTAAAGCACCTGTAAGCAGGCACAGGGGTCAGGCATTCGATCCCCCAGACTACCATGCCGGCCCCACCCTCAGGGCCTGCTGAGACAGCAACTGAGACGGGGCGCTGGTAATCCCAGCTCTTGGGAGGCTGTAAACAGGTGGATCACTATAAGTCTGATCTGATAGTGAGACCCTGAACACCCTGTAGGCCCTTCCCTAAAATACAAAAAAAAAAAAAAAAAAAAAAAAAAAAAAAAAAAAAAAAAAAAAAAAAAAAAAAAAAACTAAAAAAACGTGAGTTTTAATCTAAATTTTAAGTTTTGAAATTAATAAATTTAAAAGAAATAGAAAACTACTAGAACTGATAGGGAAATTCAGTAGCATAGCAGGATACAAAATCAATATGCAGAAGTCAATAGCATTCCTCTATACAGATAACAAACACACTGAAAGGGAAACTATAGAAACAATACCTTTCACAATAGCACCGCGGAAAATGAAATACCTTGGGATTCACTTAACCAAGGAAGTCAAAGATCTTCTCATGGAAAATTACAACACCCTAAGAAAAGAGATTATGGAGGATTTCAGAAAATGGAAAGATATTCCATGCTCCTGGATAGGAAGATCCAACATAGTGAAGATGGCCATACTCCCAAAATTGCTGTACAGATTTAATGCAATCCCTATCAAACTGCCAACAACATACCTCCCAGATATAGAGAAATCAATCCTAAAATTTATTTGGAACCACAAACGACCTAGAATAGCAAAGGCAATCTTGGCCAATCAAGACAAGGCAGGAGGCATCACAATTCCTGATTTGAAATTATACT